>CM040123.1:100122159-100275163 GCA_022559845.1 Amorphophallus konjac
ATGAATGGACGGAGGAAGGAGAGGAGGAAGTGGACCCCCAAATGCACGACTGACGGCCCTTGAACTTATGTCGCCGCCTCTTCTTAGCAACAATCTTCTTGAAACAACTCCGCCTGGCGCGGACTCGGACCTTTGGGCTTCTTAATCTGTAATACTTTCTCAAATAACGGGCCCACCTGGCAGACGGCTTGGCCCGACTATGAACATGCAACTTCATCGGGGCGGCTACCCCTAGCTATGCGGTGCTAACCGTAGAAGGACATTCCAGAACAGTTAACTCCTTGGGATGAGCATGAGGAAGCAATAGAGTTTTGTCACTCGGCACTATAAGCATAAGATTTCGCAACTCCACTCGGCAATCGGGCATGAAGCCCAACTCCCTTGCTAGAAGCGCAGGACGGAACTGAGGGAGAGTAATGCACGGCGTTGACGTGGCCGACTCACCAATAAATTGAGGAAGATTACATAAGACGTGCAGAATGTCCTTGGAAAATGGAGAAGACACGGCCAATTGCCCCTTGAATGCTGAATTCATTAAACCTTTGGCGGCCGTGTGGGTTAGCATCATCCGGGCGGAAAACTCTTCTGGGCCATTGAATTGAATAGCCATCAAGCGAGAGATGATGATAACATCAACAGTGAATTCTCCGGTGAGTAAAGAGATTGTCACCGGCCTTGCTTTTGAAGAAACTGGCACCAGTGCTAAGGAACTCTTCTCAGCAACCGTCCTCATAGCAAGTGTAGGCTCCTTGTTCCCAAAATAGCCAAGGGCTAGGACTCGGATAGGCATGCGGGAAATAACATCCTGGATCTTGAAATGCACAATTGAAACCTGGCTTGGTTCTTTATCTCCCTGGGGACTAGACCCAAGGGGCACCAAAGGTAACATGTACCTACTCCGTGAAGTGGGAATGGGTAGAGGGACGTTAGAAGGAGGAGGTTTGAAGGGCGTGGGTAGCGTTAGTGCAAGTGATGGAGAAATACTGATGACGATGGGCATGGGTGGAGGTAAAGGCAAAAGTGGAGGTATGGGTTTAGGGTCGGCCTGCTCGGGCTCAGAGGATGATGGCGAAAGAAGTGGCATCGGTCGCGGGGATGGTTGTGAAGGTGACGGAACAAGGATCGTTGCGAGGGGAGGTGATGAATACGGTGGTGGTGACGGTAATGGGGATAATGGAGAAGGTGATGATGGAGACCTGGCCAATGGAGGTGGCGAAGATGGGGGTGGAGAAGGTGGTGGCAAAGGGGGTGATGTGGTTAATGGAGATGGTGAAGGTGAAGAGGACGGAGGTGAAGGTAGGGGTGGGGAAGAAGAAGGAGAGGAAGGTAGTGGCGTAGTGGAGAAAATGGCAGGTGGTGGCACTCATCGGCGTATCTTTATAACACGTCGAGAGTCATTGGGGATAGGAGTGGTGGTGGAAATGGAGGGTGAAAGAGAGGTTGCCCGAGCGGAGGCTAGGGTAGGTAAAGGTGGTGGAGGAGATGGATAGAGGAAGAAGTGGGTAACGGAGCAGGTACGTCATCAACTGAAGAAACACCAGGGTGCCCCTGGTCTTGACGTGGAGACGGTTGCCTAGGCGGCACGGCTTGCTGCTGCTGTTGTTTGCTGCTGAGATCTGAAATAACTTGGCGCATGACAGCCCAATCAATCATCTTCTTATCTTCCAAATTGTGAATGAGTTCTCGGAACTCGGAGCAATTCTCGACCACATGCCCTATTGACGATGGAACTCACAGAACTGGAGCAAATTCCCGACTACGGGTCGGCAAGGCATAACCGGAGGGAGCTGCAACGCATGGGTGGCCATCAGAGCCCTGAAACATCTGCAAGAGATTCTGACAACGGGGGGTGAGAAGCCCGCTTCGGGCAAGGCGGATGCGGAGGGGTATGAAAAGATAATGGGGATGGTAGCGGAGGTTGCGTAAATAAGGGGGATTACGTAGGCGAAGGCGGAGGGCTAGAATGATGTGGCGGCGTGGAGGGAGTGGGAATGTAATGGATGTCATCTACCCACTCTGGGTGTAGTGTTTCCTTGACCGGAGGTGGAGGGGTGTGGTGAGATGAAATAGCAGAGGGCTGACTCATGGAGGGATATGAGGTGGAGGCATATGGGTGTGTGGGCGCGGAGGGCCGACTCGTGGAGGGATATGTAGTGGAGGGATGACTTACGGTGGAGGGCGGAGGGAAAGTGTATGTAGAAGGTGACGGTGGAGGAGACTCATGGTCAAAGGAAACTAGGATTTGTTGGCTAACGAAGCGGGCTTGATTGTAAAGTTGTTGCTAGGATGTAACATCATTCAGGGCTAAGATGCACCTGAGCTCGGGCGTTGCATTAGAAATAATCATCTTGATCTGCTCGCCCTCCGGAATATGCCCTCCGGAATATGCCAGCGGTCGGCAAACGTGGAGAATTCCTCGCCGAGCTTCATCTTCTCTCAGGCCAGATCAACCATAGAATATCTGGGCCCAATCTGATCCTGGTACTACTGAATAAATCTTCCTTGAACGGCTTGAAAATTCACCATCTGCTCTTGCGGCAATGTGAAGAACCAATCCTTGGCCGAGCTCTCTAAAGATAGGCCAAACAAATAGACCATCAAGCCCGGATCATGCTGGAACTGGGCCGACTCATAGAGGAAATCCTTCAAATGGACATAGGGGTCACCAATTCCACCATAGCGACGATAATCCGGAATCTGTGAACGTGGTGGGAGTTGAAGACCTTGGAAGGCAAATGGGATATCCAAAGAAGTCTGAGGATTGATTCGTCGTTGCAATTCATCAAGCTGGAGTTGGGCTCGAGCGAACATCTCCTCAGTAGGAAGAGTCCGAGAAGGGTATGGGCCAGCCTGAGCAAGAGATGGTGAATTTGGACCAGGATAATGTTGATGGGTCGGATAAGGGGACCCGACCTGAGAAGAAGGAAAGCCCATTCCAGGAATGGAGGAATGTATGGGCCTGGAAGAATCATGTACGTGGGAATGAGGATTGATTGGACTAGTAGCAGCACGGGCGGGATAAGAAGGCCTGTTTAAAGAATAGGGTCCAACGGGGGAATAAGGAGATGGGCCCGCATGGGAAGAGGAATCCACGCGGGGGTAAGAAGATGGAGAGGTGCAGGAATAAGGTACAGGGGAGAAATGCTCCATGGGGAAAGTGGAGACTTTATACAGTGAATTTCAAATGAATACAAGGAGGGAAATGAAAGTAGGACAAATGCAACTAAAGGGAGACACACAAAGATGAACTAGACCTAATGAGCCTAATCTGACAAAAGATGCAAATGATGACACTGTGCAACATACAATAGAGGAGAGAGATGAGAAAAGAATCAACCAATTACCCAAACAAATTCCAAATGAGGCGCGAATATTTCTTATAAGTTCTCTTTTAGGACCTTAGTGGATTGATTAAAAATGTGAGTTCACTCAACCACAAGGTACCTAAGTAGGATGAGAATGGTGAACTGACAGACTCTAAAGGACTCTCTCTCGCACGAATGCAGACCCTAGACTGGAGGGGTGATGTGGTACAACCTGTCCGGCGTCCGTGTGTGAATCCACAGCTCACGGGGGCTTACGGAGGTCCTCGGCAAGGTCCCCTAGTCGGCTCCAAGGAATATGGAGACGAGAGGAAACCCAACCTAGGTAGGAATGAAACTACATGCGAATGAAATGCATGAATTCTATGTGCACCGGAGTGCATGCAAAGTCTAGCCTAGAAACTAGCAAGCAATGATCAAATCAAATATGTAAGAGGCGAAAGCAAGCATACAACAATGATATAGGAGAGGGGGAGATCAGTAATCAGCACCAAATATCATAAAAGCATATAACATGGCAATGAAAGAGAAGCACGGGTGCACTGTAGCATGACAAGGACGGTCTCTGTAAGACCGCTCAGAGAGATAGACGGTCTTTATATGACCGTATAATACCGGGAGTAACGACAAAACAACAGACAAATCAGAGAACAATCGAATGACAGAGGGAGAAGACAGAAGCGTACCAGGATGAACGGTCGAGTAAGAGCCGCGTCAGAACTAGAGCGGCCCTGAAACCACTGTATGACATGAATCCACCCAACACCACGAAGACGGAAGCGCACCTGAGCCAGCACGATGAACGGGTGGTGACAGGCCGTATAACTGATGAACGGGCGATAGAAGACCGCTCGAGACCGCAGGCTGGGGAGTAAAGTGGCACTGTTCGCAGAGAAGGGCGGTTTGAGTATGGCCGTACAATACTTGAACAGCAAATGGGGATCCGCACATGCTCTGTTGGACAGGGACCGCGCCAAGATCAACCTGAAATCACTTCGAAAAGAGGACTAACAAAGCACAAGAAAGGGTCAGCAAATCACTAACACGATGGGCACTAGTTGTCCCACCGTGATCACCAAAAAATGGGTAGTTGACATGTTTGTTTTACTCTCTTTCTCTTCAATACCAGCTTAAAAGATTATGTCTCTCTCCTTCTACTAAATCGATGTGTAAAGTAAATGGAAACGGTAGAAGGGGCAACGAAGAATGTAAATAACCGTGATCGCCACCAAGGTGCCGTACGTGATGGACACGCCGTACCTTGGAAAGAGAGGGAGACACTCGCCTTAAAATCAGCACTGCAGGGATGAACGGTCCGTGAAGAACCGCTTGTGATGTTGGACGGCCGAACGATAGACCGCTCTTCAGTGCTACAGAGGACGCGGGATAAGGAACTTCTGGAAAATGAACGGCTCTGACCCGACCGCAAGACGAAGAAGGACGGTCCAGAGGAAACCGCATGTCTCTTTGAACGGCTAGGTAGGGACCGCACAAGACCACCACGCTAGAAGTTGTAGAAGGGTCCAACCTCCACCCTCTCTGGCCGGCCAGAGGGGATGGGCCTCGTGTTAGTGAGTTGCTGACCTGTAGAATAGAGTGTAAACATAAAAAGAAAACCCAAGTTAGAACTATAGAGTGTAGTGTATGCTAAAATGGAAATAAATGATCATAACTAAATGAAGTGGGGGATACCTGAGGAGTTTTAAACCCCTGAGGGCGTCAAAAAAACGTGGGAGGATATGTGAATGATAGTGCAAGTGAAGAAAAATGAGAGAATAATGTGTAGAAACAAACGTGCAATGAGAAGAAAATGAGACTATCAAAAGCAAAAAGACTCAAGACTATGATTACTCCCTGGACCGGAGGCTTATATGGATGTGGAAAGCCTCCCTCCCTGGTCGTAGGTCGCTCAAGAATGCGACAGGGCTTCGCCGTCAACCAAAAATCTCCCCCCCTTTCAAAGGTAGCATTTAGGGTCTATTTATAGAGTCTTGAATGCCAACCTCGAAATTAGGGTTTCCAGTGGATATTAATCCGAGATAATGAAAGATAAAGTGAAGATAATATCATCAGCTTTCGTTAGGATCAAATCTCATCCAATTTGGTTGAGAATCCACAGAGAAAATTGAGGACAAAGCTGAGGGGTTTAACCACGGATAAGGAGAGAAAATCTTTAAATTCTTCAGGTTTCAAATAGTTGCACGGTCGTACGATAGATCGCTCATCTAGTTGAGCGGCTATATCCGGGCCGTCCATCCCTGTCAGTGGAAATTCAAAATAAACCATAAATAATCCAAATTATCCATCGAACTGACCGAAACCTTCGCCATTGGACTCTCATAGATAAACGGCTCCTTGCGAACCATTCAACAATAAGAGCGGCCAGTGGACAACCGCTTATGTCCTATCGGTGGTAAATCAATTAATCAGGATAAATTAATAATTATCCAAACAATCAAGCGAGCTTAGGACTCTGGGAGATAAACGGCTAAGGTAGGTCCGCTCATCACATTGAACGGCTATCTATAGGCCGTATGAAAGCATATCGATGATAATTCGGAAAATCAACTAAAGTATCCAAGAAATACATGGACGACTCAAGAACGACCGCTCATAAGTTGTGCGGCCAGGGATTGACCGTACATGAATCTGGACACTTGAAATTCATAAAATGTGGCAATCAAACAAAATCAAGGCCCATTAAACCCCGAATTAAAGCAGACCTAGCCAGGGAGGGAGGAGGCTACCCCTAAAACTGGCCCAAAGAGATGCCAGAAAATAGCCCAATAAGTAATGGACGACTCGAGACATCGAAAATGATAGTAAGAAAAAAGACTCAACTTATCGGCAAAAAATGGGTGGTCAACAATAGCATGTGATGGGGACATCAGAGTAAGAGCACTGCCATTTTAATTTACATTTGTGTCCTTTAGTTTATTTTTATATACTTGGGAAAGTATGTTTACAATTATAAGGCTTTATAAGCCAATATGTCATTCGTTAGGATTCTTTGGGTTTTTGTGCAAAAGTCCAGTAGGACCAGCAAGGGGCTCCCATCTCCTTTCCTATTGGTCCACCTAAGTCTTAGGACCCATGTGGGGTCAGTCAAAGGTTCAAGGTGGGCTTCTAGATGGTTTGACATTCAAAGGGGGACAAGTGTTACAAAATGTCCAAGATGCCTCCCCTTAAGTCAAGGGGGTGCCCCTCCATTAAAATGACATTTTATATTTTATATTTTTAGGCCAATTGACCACATGGGGGAAGAAAATGCTACCCCTCCCCTCTATCCCATGAATTCCAATCCCCCCCTTCCTCCCCTTCTATATAAACCCATGTATAGTGTTTTGTAAGGATTAATGAAGTGAAAATTTTGTGAAAAGCTTGGAGCCTCCTTGGAGGGTGCGCCCCTCTCCCCTCTCTCTCTGTGGTTTCTCTCTTCTTCCTCCAGCATTCTAGGGTGTGAGACCCTTTCTACCTCCTCCTCTGATCCTCTGAATTCTATTTCTGCCGCCGCCGCCATCGCACCACCATCGCGCCGCCGTCTTCATCGCCGGAGTTCTATCTACATCAGGATAGATCCTCAAAGCTCGAATTTTAGCTCTCCATCAGGAGCTCAGATCGAGTGCAAACTTGGAGGGTGAGTCATCCACGTCCACCCCAGCCTCCAAAAAAAAAATCCGATCATTTACCTTTCGTTTGCTATTTTTCTATTTTCGTATATTTCCACCTTCTAGTTCTGTCTTCTGTTCAGATCCTATCACAGCAACCCTGTGTTTCCTAGTTCCGACCCCCTTTCACTTATTTGCTTGAGTCACCAATTTTATTGGAAGTTCTATTCACCACCCCCATCATTCACGAATATTCTTGTAATTTCTAAAGTCCATTTTGTATTTTTAAAAATTATTGTCTTCTCCCAAATCTGTTTGTCCTGTGCAGTTCAGATCCGACCCCCTGTCAGTAGAAAATCCCCCAAAAATCGAAACCTCAACCCAAAGTCAAATACAAATTATGCCCGTCTTCCTTGTTTCCACCTCTACAACTTTCGTGAAGAGGTCAACTTCCAGATCTGAACTTTGATCCACGATCAATGTCAGTTCTCAGGAAAAATCGCTTTTGTCTTGAGATTTCTGATCTTGTCCAACAGCAGCTTGTAAAATCGTTCAAGGCCAGATCTGAGAAATTAAAAATTATTTCTCTGGCCCTAGATCAAAGCATTTTGAAATAGCTTTCCAACGATACCTCTTGTGCGTCGATCCGACGTCGGGAGTGATCACAGCAGAAGATCTCTCCGGCTCGCGTGCCGTAAAATAGCAACTTCAGATCCGTGGGCAGCACGGTCAACAAGTGAGACCGGAGCCGACTCGCCTCCCATGAGGCGAACCAGCATACCGCCATCCAGGGGAGTGCCTCTCCAGGAGCCAACGTCACAATGGTACCACTCCGGGCCCACTCGGACCCGCCGATGAGCACGTGGGCCCTACGTTTGTGAACACGCGTGCCGCTTAAGCTACATCAAAACGCTGCCCGTCAACCCAAGTTCGGTCCTCCCGGGCCCCATTTGTAGCCCGTTACCTCCCTGCGTGGAGTGGGCAGTAGAAGCCATTTCTGTAATTGTTGTAATAATTGTTTAACCAGGAGTTACTGTCTTGGCCGGGATCGTCTTCCCCACGCCCGGAGCGTGGAGGTAAACTCGCTCCCACTCTTTATCGCATTTTGCTTATCTCGTATACCTTTTGAATGTCGCTGCTTGTGATAGGTAATTAGCGCGATATCTATTTTTATTACCTCTGCGAGAGAGTGAATGTAACCCGTCCCGTGGCTCGATCCGAGTTCACGCGAAAAAGCCGATACCCGAGAGTCACGGCTGTTTTCTCAACCGCGCCCGGTCCCACATCTTCCCTCGCTTAGGGGCGATCACGAGCTAGAGTCCCAGGTCGCGTGTTCGTCCCGCATCAATTTGGTATCAGAGTGCCAGTTGAGTCTAAGGTAGTCTGGTGGAAACAAAAAAAAAGAGTCGTTTAAGTCGGTCTAAGTGTCACATTTGCATACCATTAATCGGTATATCAAAAGGTGTTGTCCGAACGTTAGGCTACGTCTATCGGGAATGCCGCACACTTGCGCGAGTGATCTTCGGATCGATTAACTCCGCCACATACCGAGTCTTGGTTTAAGTCTAGGGTCCTTAGTATGCATTAGTTAGTGCATTCCAACTTTGCATTAGTTAGGGTCGTGTCTAGTGTCTTGTCTCTGTGTGTCGGCATGCCCACCTTGTAGTTCCCCATTCCCTATGGAATCTCGGTTGCCCAGGCGATATTATCGTTGGCACCCTCATGGGCTTGGGCCCGAAGCCCCGGACTTTTATGGCTCCAAAGTCCTGAGCGACTACCTATGTTGGGAAGCCGCCATGGACAAATGCTTCGCTTATTACATCATGTCTGAGGCCCATGAATTCTCTTTTGCCAAGGATAGGCTGCTTCACGAGACTACCGAGAAGTGGGAATACATTGAATGCTTGAGGCAGATTAGGAGACAAGGGCCCGTCGAATCATGGTGGGACATGAAAAGGGAGCTTAGGAAGGTTTACCTACCCCACCCGGTCCCCTCAAAATCGTCCCACCCAATCACCTCTAGCCAGCTCCACCCACCTACCTCCACCCACAGGGGTTATACCACTATTCGGCCCCACCAACTCACCCGCAATCAAGTGGGCCACACCTCCAACCAACCCTGCCCCTTCCAAGCCCACTAAAGCACTCCTAATCAAGTGGTCCGCCCAGTCGCCTCAACCCAAGTGGAAGCCCCACTTATAGTCGAGTCTAGGTTCGCATCCGGGCCGAGAGATGAGGAGCGAGTCCACCCCGAGGTCCCTACTCCAACCCGCACCTTTGATGAAATCGAGAAAATGTTTTCGGATTGGTTGGAAAGGACACGTGCTTCTTCACCACCCGTGAGTGCTCCATTGCTACCCTCTACTTCAGAACTTTATTCGGAACCATCTTATTTGGAGCCACCAAAGCCCGAGCCACCCGTGTTTCTAACGGGTACGCTTTTCAAATCCGAGCCACTACTTAGTTGGCTCAAGGATGGCTTGGTCCCACCTCCTTACCAATCCATGGACCCCACCCTACCATTGGTGCCCGTCAACTCCTTCCACACTACATTACGGTCTAGTCACCATGTTGATACATTGGATGACCTTGTTATGGGATTAGACTCACAATGATAGTTGACGCACTCCTTGGCCCGAAGTTTAGACCAACCCACTAGTCTTAGCTTCACCCATCCCGCCTTAGGGTCCATTACCTCCGTGTGCACCGTGGGCTGTGTCACCACGGAGATTCTTCTATTCCTCCCCATGTCGGCCGAGCCCGACTTCATACCCTTTTGTCCGAGGGAGGAATCATACTTCCTACCTACGATCACCGTCCCACCCGCCACAATGCATGAAGGTGACCATCCACACCTTCAAGACTTCTACACATAGGACCGTGACTTGTGGGAACCCACCACAAGGGGTCATACCTTCTTTTATCCCTTTGACCCATTCCTAGTGGGCCCCTTGACCCACCATATATACTTCAATTCTTTGAGGGAGTCCACTACCACACCCCTTCCCTACGGGCCGGGTCATCTACACCCACCAAGCCCGTTCACTTGCGCGATACACCATCATCTAGGGGAAAGAAAGATGATGCATTTGGTACCCCTGGCCCTCCCACATCTAAGTCCACTATGCATGCATGGTCCATTTTAGGAGGTTTAGGAATTCCCCATGACGTCAACCTCCAGTTACATCAGATGCATGCATGGCACACATTCGGGTGTCCTGGTCCGCCGTCACACACGTATGGGTCGACTAGCATTAGGTTTGTTTAGGGTCTTTCCGAGTCTTTGTTTCGTTTATATGTCGTGTGTCTGTGCATACATCGAGTCGAGTCGGTTTTGTATGCTCACGTTGTTAGTCCCTTTCGAGTTCGAGACTAGTCGGACTTTGGGATCGGTTCTACTTCACCTATCGGATCTAGTCATATAAGGGACAAGCAGTGATTCCTAGTGAGTCTTCGAGCCGCCTTCCCTCCTTTGAGAGTGACCCCACCCCGGAGTGTCCACCTCTAGCCTTCTTCCCAGCAGCGTGTGCATATCGAATGTATACGGGATGAGCAGGTGTCGATTACTTGGAGTGGAGCGTACTCCGCGCTTCCAGGTTTGGTGACGCATCCACTGGAGCTACTCGAGCAGCCGCACCCCTTACTCGACGGGGTCGAGTTCTTCCCACCCGGGGAGAATTGATGGGGACATCAGAGCCAGAGCACTGACATTTTAATTTACATTTGTGTCCTTTAGTTTATTTTTATATCCTTGGGAAAGTATGTTTACAATTGTAAGGCTTTATAAGTCAATGTGTCATTCCTTAGGATTCTTTGGGTTTTTGTGCAAAAGTCCAGTAGAACTAGCAAGGGGCACCCATCTCCTTTCCTATTGGTCCACCTAAGTCTTAGGGCCCATGTGGGGTCAGTCAAAGGTTCAAGGTGGGCTTCTAGATGGTTTGACATTCAAAGTGGGACAAGTGTTACAAAATGTCCAAGATGCCTCGCCTTAAGTCAAGGGGGTGCCCCCCCATTAAAATGACATTTTGTATTTTATATTTTTAGGCCAATTGACCACATGGGAGAATAAAATGCTACCCCTCCCCTCTCTCCCATGAATTCCAACCCCCTCCCCCTTCCTCCCTTCCATATAAACCCATGTATAGTGTTTTGTAGGGATTAATGTAGTGAAAATTTTGTGAAAAGCTTGGAGCCTCCTTGGAGGGTGCGCCCCTCTCCCCTCTCTCTCTCTGGTTTCTCTCTTATTCCTCCAGCATTCTAGGGTGTGAGACCCTTTCTACCTCCTCCTCTGATCCTCTGAATTCTATTTCTACCGCCGCCGCCATCGCGCCGCCGTCTTCATCACCAGAGTTTATCTACATCAGGATAGATTCTCAAAGCTTGAATTTTAGCTCTCCATCAGGAGCTCAGATCGCGTCCAAACTTGGAGGGTGAGTCATCCACGTCCACTCCAGCCTTCACAAAAATAATCCGGTCATTTACCTTTTGTTTGCTATTTTTCCATTTTCGTATATTTCCACCTTCCAGTTCTATCTTCTGTTCAGATCCTGTCATAGCAACCCTATGTTTCCTAATTCCGACCCCCTTTCCCTTATTTGCTTGAGTCACCAATTTTATTGGAAGTTCTATCCACCACACCCATCATCCAAAAATTTTCTTGTAATTTCTAAAGTCTTCTTTGTATTTTTAAAATTTGTTGTCTTCTCCCAAATCTGTTCTGTCCTGTGCAGTTCATATCCGACCCCCTGTCAGTATAAAATCCCCCAAAAATCGAAACCTCCACCAAAAGTCAAATACAAATTATCCTCGTCTTCCTTGTTTCCACATCTACAACGTTTGTGAAGAGGTCAACTTCCAGATCTGAACTTTGATCCACGATCAATGTCAGTTCTCAGGAAAAATCACTTCTATCATGAGATTTCGGATCATGTCCAACAGCAGCTTGTAAAATCGGTCAAGGCCAGATCTGAGAAATTCAAAATTATTTCTCTAGCTCTAGATCGAAGAATTTTGAAATAGCTTTCCAACGATACCTTTTGTGCGTTGATCCGACGTCGGGAGTGATCGCAGCAGAAGATCTCGCCTGGTCGCGCGCTGTAAAATAGCAACTTCAGATCCGTGGGCAGCACGGTCAACAAGTGAGACCGGAGCCGACTCGCCTCCCACGAGGTGAACCAGCTTACCACCGTCCCGGGGAGCACCTCTCCAGGAGGCAATGTCACAGCGGTACCACTCCGGGCCCAGTCGGACCCGCCGATGAGCACGTGGGCCCCACGTTCGTGAACACGCGTGCCGCTGAAGCTACATCAAAATGCTGCCCGTCAACTCAAGTTCGGTCCTCTCGGGCCCCATTTGTAGCCCGTTACCTCCCTGCGTGGAGTGGGCAGTAGAAACCATTTCTGTAATTATTGTAATAATTGTTTAACCGGGAGTTACTGTCTTGGCCGGGATCGTCTTCCCCATGCCCGGAGCGTGGAGGTAAACTCGCTCCCACTCTTTATCGCATTTTGCTTATCTCGTATACCTTTTGAATGCCGCTGCTTGTGATAGGTAATTAGCTCGATATCTATTTTTATCACCGCTGCGAGAGAGTGAGTGTAACCCGTCCTGTGGCTCGATCCGAGTTCACGAGGAAAAGACGATACCCGAGACTCACGGCCGGTTTCTCAACTGCGTCCGGTCCCACGTCTTCCCTCGCTTAGGGGCGATCGCGAGCTAGAGTCCCAGGTCGCGTGTCTGTCCCGCATCAGCATGAGACGCAAGCTGAGACACATCACATGCACTGAGACACAAAATAGCTTTGACCTCATATGCGTTAGCTAAAAGAACATGCATGCAGCTAAACCCTGCATAAACTTGCTCGCAGTAAGAGCTGCACAGACCTTATGAACACTAACAAAAACATGTGCAAAGGACTACATGCACTGACCTTAGTGTGTGCATATGACTAACAACCTTAGAGAAATGTGTGCACACAACCTGTTCGAGGAAATGACTGTGCATTCAAATTGATGAGGTTCTATTCATATCTGAAAATGCAATGACCCAAAAATGAAACTGGGAGTCATTCTGACCTATAAAAAGTTGATGTTGCCAAAGTCAACGATTGGTCAAACCACTGTTGCCAATGGTCAAACCATTGTTGCCAATCATTAAAACATGATAAGGATAGCGCCAATTCAGAGGAGACACAACATTCTCCCCCTTTTTGATGATGGCAACAATTTATACTTTGATGGCAACACAAATGCAATAAGAGTCATAAACTGCAAAGGAAGCTTAAAATCTCTCCCTCTTTAGACACTCCCCCTTTCTCTCCCCTTGTCACTAAAGAATTGATAAGGCTCAAACTGCCCATCGAGTTAAAACTCATCAAATTCTCTCCCCCTTTGCCATCAGCAAACAAGGAACATGTGAGAGACAAATGAATTGAGGCAGTGAGGAGACACAAAGATGAGAAGGGTTGCAGAGTATGTAATCCATGAGATCTGGTGACAAACTGAAAGAAAATTTCATTAAACAAGCATACTTAGATCAAAATCTGTTAGAATAAGAGTTCACGTAAGGCAACCTTGGTAAAAATCTGATTTAAGTGTAATGAGAGTTAGAGTTTAGCAACTTGACTCGTTGTAGAGGGTTGCATGAGATGTTAATAGCAATAAACCAGGCATACAACATCAGGTCAGAACAATCAATCTTCAACTTATTTGAGTATAAAATCAGAGAAGTTCATAGGAGCAACTAGAGTAGGTATTGAGGTTAAGCAAAATATGATATATTTCTTCAGGGTTACAGCTGGATTTAACTTGTTGACCATAAATTGATGTGACACCACCTATGGACCTAAATTGTAAGCAAGCAACTTGAGCAGCGGACTCACTCTAGCGAACACGTTCGCATAGCACACACTAGTGCTAGTAGGCGACTCGGCGATGATGGAGAGGGTCCGAGGTGGGACCTTGATGCTCCAAGGGTTGGCTAGCTTGGGGAGGACCCCAAATGGGCTAGGGATGCTCAATTCACGGGCGGCCAACACACCAAGGGTGTGGGATGTAGGGGATCGCTCACAACTCGCCCGCGGTGATCACTCACGTCAATAGCAATTTTGGGCCGAGCTCTCACTCTCCGTCCGGAGAAGCAATAGAGATAATACTATGCTAAGCAATGAATTTAAACCAGACAAGAGGGGAACCAAGGCTCACCTAGTCGGCATGAAGACGCCGACTCCGGCCGGAGACGATGACGAGCTAGGAGGTGTGGGCATGCACCCGCACGCCGCGTCGGTGTAGCTTCAGATGGTGACCTGCTAATTCATGCACTACACCCCTTGCAAGGGGGTTGGACTAGGGGTGGAGGAGTAGAATTACAACCAAAATGTACCTCCACACAGGGAGGGGTGCTCATCCGGCCAGGCAGGGAGGGGAAAAGCCGAGCTAGGAACTAATTGGAAGGCAGTTGCCGATTCTGTCCACTCTCTAGAACAGGGGATAGGTAGTCGATGTTGGCACCACTGCGGCTACTCCTGGACTCTGTTTGCTATGAAACCAGCAGCAAAACCTCCTGGGTTGGCCCAGGAGGACGCCAGATTTTTGGAAGGACTTCTGGTTGTCGGTGTTGGTCGGAGCAGGGCCGTGAGCAGGGTCTCTGTTCTCTGGTTCTGTCTGCTTCAGAACCACTGCCGCAAGAAGACGAGGTCGCCACGGGTGCTCCTAGGCTCTGATTCAGACGTGGCTAGAGTCGCTGGATTTTTTGTCGAGCCCTCTTCAAAACTTGACCCACAGAATGCCGTAGGAGGTCATAGTAGATAGGGATAGCCCGATGAGTGAACGGGTGTCGGTTCAGTCCTAGAGTGGAGAGAACAGCGCACCCGAGGGAGAAAATTGAGAAATCACTGCTCCGATGCCGAACAGGGTGCCGCTTATTGTTAATGGAAGAAGACTTGTTGTAGAAGCTCTCAGCCAAGTGGCGCCTCAAGAAGCACAGGAATGTGGCCGTGGGAGCTTCTGGAAGTTGCTTCAAGTTGTTGACCAGACCTATCTTGCACAGTCGGAGAAGAATGGCTCTCCCTGGCAGTCACAAACTCAGACGGAGACGAGACCACCACTGTTGCAAATCTGACAGGAATACGAATCCAACGGTATATGGTATGCCCTCTGAAGCTTCTTGGTGATGTCGTGGCAGCCTCAGAAAGTAGCTGGTACTCTGCTGCCTGCGAGCTGGGAATAGGATGAAGGTGTAGGGTTGTGTGTATAAGGGTAGGATGGCCAGGGGAAACAAGGGGGGAATGGGGAGGGCGACCAGGGTAGGAAGGGGGTGTTGGGGAGGGGTGTGGGGCAGCTAGAAAGGGAGGGAGATTCAAATTTGGGCCTTGGGTGAAGCCCCTTCAGTCTTGGGGAGATGGAAGGGTGCTTGGGAAAGGGTAGTGGGTGGTTGGGGGTTGGAGGGTGGCTTGGAGATTGGTGGGTTCTACCTTGGGGGTTGGAGGGACTTGAATGATTGTATGGGGATGGGGGGGATATTAATGAAGAGTGAATGGGAGGAGAGAGAAGAAATTTCAAAATTTGGGGGTAGGGAAGGGAGAGAGAGAGAGGGGGGACCCCTTAGAGAGAGAGAGAGATATGAGAGAGATAGGGGAGGGATGTAGAGAGTCTCACTCAAGGGAAGAAAATTCTCACAAAGGGTTTCTTTCTATTCAAATATTCATCAAAGGTTACAAATGAGATAGGGGAGGTGGCTATTTATAGACTCCAGACTTTTCCTAGGACCAAAGTGACCCTGACAAACCCACAATTGACCAGCCTATCCCAAGGGGGGCGCCCCTAGGCCTAGCCCAATGAATTGGGCCCATAAACCTATCTAATCACCATAATGACTGAGAACTTAGGTAATTGACCCTTAAACCTAGGTACCTGACTCAAATAAAGGGAAAATTACATAATTATGACTCAAAGAAAATATAAAAATTACACGACTAGACTCAGAAAAATACGACGAACACAATGACGCATGCCGACGAACAATCCGAGCCTCGAAAAAATGTGGAGGGGCATGGGATGCCCCCATCATACCCCGGGGTAGGGAAAACTCGACCCCGTCGAGTATGGGTCCACCTGGGAAGTGGCACACCAAATGTAGCTCCGGGCGAGCCACGATCTCCAAACTCAACCTCACGCCCATAGCTGGGGGACGGCGCTTCAACTTCTCGAGGTGGCACGGGCACACCCTCTTGCCAGTGATGATACCCTGCTTGCCTAGTATTGCCTCCGTGTGCTCACGTCAGGCTCTCAGGCTGATATGAGGTTGCACTCCAAGGGTGTCTCTCTAAAAGATAGGCATAGGCTCAAGGCACTCACTAGGATCCACCGCGGTGCCCATATAGGGTGCCGGGTCCGCCACGTAGGAAATGGGGTAAATCCCAAAACCCATTAGTACCTCCAACCCGTAAGCCGGTTTGCCAAATCTACTCGGAACTTGGCAAGGTCCAAGTCCTCGTGCCCTCATGTTGGAGGTGACCCTAGGGTAGAGCCACTCCAATGTCTCCATCGAAAAGTTGCCTACTTGGAATTCCAAGTGGCACTTGCGAGCTTTTGTCTGCTCTTTGTGAACCTCACTGCTCGTTGCAAATTACTTACGTGTATGCTCGTACCATGTATTATGATGCGGTGAGTGGGTGTGAAAGTGGATAGTGTGCAAAGGTGGACCGGGGAAACCATAAATTATCCTATCATACTTTGATGCTATGTGGACCTTGATGAAGTTAGGTGGACTAGGGCAGCCACAAGTGGCCCTATCATGCATGGACTTTATAACAATAGTTGGAGGGCTTGGGCATCCGTAGGGGAATCTATTGTGCATGGGTATCGTAAATGCCGGGGGTCTCGGACATCCGTGAATGCTCCTAACATGCTTAAGACCCATGATGGATGAAGGTGGACCATTACATCCGAATATGAACCACTCATGCTTCCTACTTGACATGTGGGTGATATGAATGAATGGACCCAACATAGTATTCATGTCAAGTGGTGTGGTAAGCTTAGACACTTGCATGCTTATCCCAAAGGTGACTTCTATGTGCATAGGTGTGGGACAACCTTTGAACTCCCATGTGAAAGGGTCAAAGGGGTCAAAGAAGGTATGTGTCATGGAGTGGGGCACTTCATTATTTCCTAGGTGTATTTCACCCATGGTCATGGTTCCCTTGGTGTGGACCGAGTCTTGGGAGAGGTGGGCTTGGTCCAACATGGTTGGTTGGGGTAGGAAAAGGTTGTGGTGAGTAAGGTTGGTGAGTATAGGAAGGGATCGAAGGGGTCATGGTAAGGGTCACCTAGGGAGAGGAACTCTAGGTCCTCATGGTCCTCACATAGTGGTGAGTCATCATCCTCTAATGAAATAATTGGGCCGAAGTCTTTGGTGGGATGGTCAGCCATGAATGGAGGGCTTGACGTTCTACTCGAGATAAACAACTTTAATTTGTGGATAGCATCGGGCTCATCGGGTGTAGGGAGGAATAGAAGGAGGTCGCTCATATAGCAACCAACGGTGCAAACCGAGGTGATAGACCGGACACATAGGTGTAGGAGGTCAAGGCTCCTAGGTCGGTCGGCCATTATGGTCAACATGGCAATCAACTCCATTTGCGATACTAGGTCCTTAAGAAGATCCCCTAGTGTCTCCACTTGGTAAGGTGATTGGATGGTGGTGCGATAGGAGATGAATGGCACTATGGGGAGGTGTCGCTCCAAGGAAGGGTGGGCCATGATCGGGTGAGCTGGATTCTCTTTTAACCATCTAGCCAATGACCCACTTATGATGAGTTCACTCCCAACTAGAGGAGAGGGCATAGAGTGAAGATCGTAATGCGAGGCTCTGTCCTCGTCTTGGGCATGTGTTTCTTTCAAAGTGGGGGTTGGACCCGGGGTGTTCACCACTATGGGGTCGGGTGTCGGGATTATGGGTTCCTCTACCAAGGAGGTGAGAAGGTCCTTTGTGGGTGGGGTGATGATGATGGGCGCATGGTGCGCCCGGGGTGGTGGGTAAAGGGAGTCATGGGTTAGGATAGAAAGGGGAAGTAGTGGAGGCCTAAGACATGGTAGAGTTGGGGTAGGGAGTGGGAGATGGGTTGGGTGAGGAGGATCGGGTTGGTTGGTCTTAGGAGGTGTGTCCCTTTTAGTGGGCGATGGAGGGGTAGTGGTGGAATCCAAGGGGGTTTATGGGGTATGGATTTGGTGAGGGGTTTTGGGTTGGGGAGTGGTGGCCGTCATGGGCCTTGGTGGAGGGGTGGACACGGGGTCCCCTTGGGTTTGAATGGTGAGTGTTGGGTGAGTGACTTTGGGTTGGGGAGCGGTGGCCCTCATGGGGGGAACCGAGTCAATTAGGGGTCTCTTACCCTTGGGATCGACCAGTTGTGGAGGAGTAGGGGAAGTGGGAGTGTTCCTCGGGCTGTGATTCTCCGAGTGAGAATTGTAGGTTTTCCTAAGTTCGGTCTTCATCTCTTCCCAAGTGCTAATCGGGGCTCCCCGCTGATCCTCCTTAAACCCTCCACAATTAACCAATGATTTTTAGCTCGTTTGGAGAGGGGCGCCTTGGCTAACCTCATTCTCTTCCTTCATTCAAGGGGCACCTTTTAAAGAATTGATCCATGGAAACCTCCCAATCTAGATAAAGGCTTGGGCTGTAGGATCCATCAAAGGCAGGGGTTTTGGCTTTCAAGAGTCCCAATGTAGCACCCCGTATAAAAAAGAAATGATAAAAAAATTTAATAATATTTCTCCAAAAAAAAAAACTTTAGATAACTCTATAGGAATGTTAAGTAAGAAGTTGGAACATGGAGTCATCATATATAAAGATTATTCATCTAACAAAGTGTCTTTCTAGTGTAGTTGGTTAAGTGATGTGCCATTTAACCTAATGACCAGGGTTCAATTCCTAGTCCTATATAGGCTAGAGGTAGAAAGTGCACCAAGGTAGAAAAAACTTGCACCGAGTTGACCGTCAGTGCAATCCCAGGTCCCAAGCAACATAAGGTCAATGCAATCCAAGGTCCAACATAAGGTCAGTGTAATCCATAAGCAACATAAGGTCAGTGCAATCCAAGGTCCAACATAAGGTCAACGTAAGGTCAGTGCAATCCAGGGTTCAATTCCTGGCATCCACCATTTGCCTTTTGTGCCAAATAATTATACGTTATATGCTCTATCAAAACTTGCACTAAGTTTGACCTCCTATATAGGCTGGAGGTAGAAAGTGCACCAAGGTAGAAAAAACTTGCACCGAGTTGACCGTCAGTGCAATCCAAGGTCCCAAGCAACATAAGGTCAATGCAATCCAAGGTCCAACATAAGGTCAGTGCAATCCATAAGCAACATAAGGTCAGTGCAATCCATAAGGTTAGTGTAATCCAAGGTCCAAGCAACATAAGGTGAGTGCAATAAGGTCCAAGCAACATAAGGTGAGTGCAATCCAAGGTCCAACATAAGGTCAGAAGGAAAAAAGGTTTTCTTTGCAGGAATAATAAGTTCAATCCAGAACAGAGTTGCAGGTTGGAAATAAAGCCTACTTTCCCAGGGAGCAAAATTGATTCTCATCAAGCATGTCTTATCCTCCATACCCCTATACTCTCTATCCTCTTCCCACTGCATGTAGGTACCCATGATCTTCTGGACAAGTCATTTGCCAACTTCTTTTGGGGCTCTTCTATACATGAAAAAAAAAGCACTGGACTGCATGGCAAGCTATCTGCAAACCTATTTCTCAAGGAGGTCTTGGCATCATGTCATTAAGAGTTATGGACACTGCTTTGCGGGTAAAGATGTTGTGGAAGGGCTTATTTACCAATTCTCTGTGGGCCACTTTCTTCAGGGCAAAATACATCGGACAGTAGCATATCAGTGAGGTCCAATTCAAGAATATGAATGGCTTCACCAGGAGGAGTTGGCTGAAGGCCAGAGACCTTATCTCCAAACATACAAAAGTTGTAGTTGGGAATGGCAGCAACACACATTTCTGGCTGGACAACTGGATTGGAAGCAGAAGTTTGGCAGAGTATGTTCCTAGATTGACCATACAGAATACCAACATTACTGTCAAGGATTTCTACACTCTCCGATCCAATGCAAATACCAATCTGCTGGATGGAAGAATCCCAGATTCAATGAAATCAGCTATTCACAGCTTTCAGCTCAACTAGTATCCTGACTGCCCGGCCTGGAGTCTCTCCCACTCAGGCACTTGCACTGTGGCCTCCTCCTACTGTGAACTGTCTACAAATAATGCCAATCACCATTCTTTTCCTTGGACCTGTCTTTGGTCTAGTTGGCTACCAATAAAAATTTCTATCCATCTTTGGAAGACTGCCCGCAATGCTCTCCCCACTGATAGAAATATTCAAAGGATGGGTGTACAAATGTGCTCGAAATGTCACTGCTGTAAAACTCAGTGTGAGGAAACAACTAGTCACCTATTTATACATAGCGATCTGGCCAAACATATTTGGTCATACTTCAGGAGCTATGGACTGAAGATCAACACTAACTCAGTGAGCTATTTCATACATCATAATGCAGGAAATATCCAGTTGAAATCTGCCCATGGACTATTCCTTCTTGCAGTCATTGGCTATGGAATTTGGGAAATCTGGAAAGCGAGGAATGCATCGAAGTATGAAGGAAAGAGCATCTCCAAGATCAGACTGCTCCACCACATAAAAGCTCAAGTAAAGCACACGTGTGACAATGCAAACCTCAAGGAGCTTGACAATGTAAAAAGAATCATCTTGCGGGACTTTGGCATCGACAACCGAAAACATTATAAACTGCAGATGAAGATAGTCACCTGGGTCCACCCGACCCCTCACTCACTCAAGTTAAACACCGATGGTGCCTGCAAAGCAAATGGAGACTCAGGAGGCGGTGGGGCCATAAGGGATCATAATGGCACTATCTTACTTGCTTTCTCACATTACTATGGTAAAGCAAACAGTCTCGTAGCTGAGGCTCGAGCTCTCCTCGATGGCATCAAATACTACCGTACAACTGATGTCAAGCCAATCTAGATTGATGTTGATTCCAAAATCTTAGTCCAAATCATCAAAAAAGAAATTCCATGCCCATGGTCCATTCTTCATTATATAAGGGAGATTTGGAGACTCCTCACCATACAAGATTCAATAGTTCACATTTACAAAGAAGGAAACAAGGTTGCTGACTCTCTAGCCTCTTTGGCTTGCTCCACTCATTGTACTGATTTTTTCTCTTACGATGAGCTTCCTAATTCTATAAAGGGAGTAGCTCACCTGGATAAACTGGGTATGCCCAGTATCCGCTTAATGTAATTGTATTCTTTCCTCCATTAAATAAAATTCACCTCCTAATGTCTGAATGGTGGAGTGGCTTGCTCTTTACCTCTGGTAAACGGGTGCACTCTCCCATCCAGCACTAGGCAAGGTTTCTTGATAAAAAAACAAAAAAAAACATAAGGTCAGTGCAACGTTGACAGAAACTTGCACCAACCTTATTAGACCTATACCTACGCTTGAACATGTTTTGCACCAACCTTAGCTACATGAATAATGTCATTTTTATTTAAAGGAAATTTTGAGAAATAAAATTCATGAAAAATAAGAGAAAAATATAAGATCTTAGCCATGAAATTTCATAAACTGATTCCATCAATTTTTAAAGATAAAAATCTTTAAAGTTAGATACAGAGTTTCAGGTTGTATTTTATTCTGGCATATTTTAATAAACTAAAATTTTGATAAGTATCAGAAAAATCTAAGGATCATAAAAATATGTAATTTACTATTTTTATTAACATGGTTCGTTAGATATAAAATTTCTAAACGTGAAGTTAGATGCGGAGTTTTCGGGTTGAATTTTATTCTAGCATATTTATAATAAAATAAAATTATAAAAAATATAAGAAAAATCTAGAGATAATAAAAATATGCAATTACTATTTTTATTAACATACTTCATTAGATATAAAATTTCTAAACGTTGTAATCAATGTTAACATATGATGGTGCGCCCCTGTAATTTAGCTTACACGACCCCCTCCAGGTTGTGACTTTTTCCAGACAAACCTTCGTTGGCATCCCATTATCCTCTGTCCTTTTCAGACATGAACAGCACGTTTGAGCTGGCATCGCACTATGACGTGATTATCTAGGATCTTGTTTCCCCTCCTGTCTACCCAAAACACTACAATATTCTCTATATTGAGGCTCCCTCCATTCTTCCGAAGGCTTGCTGCAGAGAAGGGGGAGCATTCTCTGAAGTTGCAGAGGTTGCAGAGGAGGGAAGAAAGCTGCCATTTTCTTTTGCCTGTACCTAGTGATCATCTTAGAAAGGTAGGTGTTCTCAGGCTTTTAACCAAATACTAGCTAATCTAAGGTAGCAAATCTAGAAAAAAAATAGTATTAGCTCATCTCCATGCGATGTTCCATGCGATAAACCATGTTTACAGTAATATCTATCATACTTTCACATAGATCAAGTAAAGGTTAGCTAATCTGTTAAAATATGTTAGCTAATCAATTAGATTACCTAATCTAATCACATGATGTATTAGCTTTTTACGTAATCTATTAGCTTTATCAATCTATTAGCTTTATCATATATTTTTTATGTAATCTATTAGCTAATCTGTTAAATAATCTGTTAGCATAACTGGTAAATCTGTTAGCCTAATCTAATTACCTGTTAGGCTAAACCTCCATGTTACTTACTTTATCGACCTGTTTTATGCTGAATAACTACACCAGATTTACTACAGATCATGCTTTAGTAAATGACCTGTCATTAGGTCATGTTCTGTTAAACGCTTGAACCACCATATTTAATATATATATATATATATATACATATAAGGAAAATTAAAGCATGAAACAAATGATCATGTTCTGTTAAACACTTGAACTACCATGTTAAAATTTTATATCAGGGAAACTAAAGCATGTAACAAATGACCATGTTCCATTAAACACATGAACTACCATGTTAAAAAATTTATATCAGGGAAACTAAAGCATGAAACAAATGACTATGTTAAAATTTTTATCAGAGAAGCTAAAGCTTGACATGGCAGCCCTGAGAGGTGCCACTTAACCCCTGACAGGGTTCTATAAACCTGTATAGTTCACAGAAGAGGCATTCCTCTGTGAGGATGTCATTTTTGAATATGTTCGGAAGCCTATAAGGTACCAATCTCACCAGTTTTTCCGTGTATCAAACGTTGCTGGTTTTACTCCTAGTTCGTCCCTACATAACAGTACGCCCTTGGATTCCATTCTATAAAATCCACCTTATAAATCCTACATGTTCAATCCTTGGAAATCTCATATTGGCTATAATGAGAGTGGATGTCGACAAACATGACTAATGCCGTGCATATAGGGCCTGGTCTGGTCCTGGGAGGAGCACCCGAAGGTACTTGTGCCCATGGGAGTTTGTTGACCACGGTGTTTGGCATTGCACCGGAATACTTGCTTGCTGACTTTAGACATTCGACTCATTCACGTGATATTACTTGATTGATTGACTTGAGGCCTGCAGAAGGGTAAAAGTATTTGCTTGAAAAATTGAATAAATAGCCAATCCCAGTTATACACACTTGAAATTACGTTGCTTACTATTGCTTGCTTGACATGAGTTATTACCTTCTGGAAAATTATTGTTAATTCCAGTTCCTACTTGCTTGATATCTCTTGCTATTGCTGTATTGAAGCTAAAATCTACATACTCTCACTTGTTTTTTTTCCTATACTGCTCTTGTCGATTTTACAATCCTTGACGTCTACTTGTCTACATGCATAGATTTACCTACATTAATTGAACTTGTAAACCACTTAAAGCATGTTAAATCTTGAGATGTAAACCCTACTGAGCGATTCGCTCATCTAGTTGTTTTCTAATATTTTCAGATAATTTGGATGTCGACCAACACTCGGAAGGGAATGAGACTGAGTGATGAGTGTTAGAGTGAAGTTATCAAATTGTCATGTCATTTGTGTTATTGTATTAGTTCACTTATGTCGGTTGTATCAGTTTGCCTATGTCATTTGTATTAGTCCATTTGATTAGAACTGTGTTAAAGGCTTGAAGCCTAGTAGTTGGATTCGGGGAATGCATGTAAATTATCTTTTGATTAGTTGTAACAATTGTCAGCTCGTACAATTTGTATTAATTTCAAGTTAAATCTTAGTGATTTATGCACTCTGATATTTACATGATTGACACGATCTATATAGACGCGTCACGCCTCCGAGTAATCTTTCGCACTCGGGGCGTGACACTCTTCGTGATATCAGAGCCTAGGATTTAAATTTCCTAGGGAATAAGAAGTCAGGAAATTAGGAGTCATGATCGAAATCTAGGAAAAGTAAGACTAAAGGATAGATTTGTACCTTACCTGGTGAGATGGGTAGAGACACAGGTTAAGTTCTATTATGACATATGACCTCTTAATAAAACTTGATATTTATTACACTTAAACTCTTTTGTAGGATCATGGCTACTGAGCGAGCACAATGGTGCGAGATGCAGCACACCGTTCTAGGCCTTGTGCAGGCTCTACAACAAGTGGCGCAAGGCGGTGCTAACCGTGGAGCCGGTGATCTCCACAGAGGTTTCCGTAACATGAACCCACCTAGGTTCACAGGTTCGTCTGACCCCGAGGATGCTGAAAATTGGCTAAAGGAGATGGAGCGAATTTTTCGTGTCATGCAATGCACGGACGAGGAAAAGGTTCTACTAGCTATTTTCCAACTGGAGCGGGACGCTCGATGTTGGTGGGAATCCATAGAAGCAACACTGCCAGAAGGCCATGTCACATGGGTTGAAATCACCCAGTATTTCAACAACAAGTACTTCTCCGACCATATTCAGGAGAAGAAGGCCGCGGAATTTGCCGCACTAAAATAACGTGGCTTGAAAGTGGCCGAGTATGAAGCTCAGTTTTCAAGACTGTCAAGGTATGCACCCCATTTGGTGTGTACAGAGAAGATGAAGGCAAGAAGGTTCCTCAACGGGCTTCGGCCCCACTACATTACGCAACTCACACCGATGGACATTCAAGTCTACTCAGAAATGGTTCGGCGTGCGCAGTTGCTCAAGGATGCCACCGAGTTATCGGAGAGGATCCGAGGAAATTTCAAGGCAACACTCAACAAGAAGGAACCTGTCACAAGCCCAGGAAAATTCAAAGCAACATTCAACAAGAAGCGGCCCTATATGGGAGGAGAGTCTTCCAAAGGGAAGAAATTTCAGAAGAATGATAAGCCTTTCACTACCCCCACACCCACAAAGGAAATTTGCAATTATTGTGATAAACCCGGCCATAAGATCGAGGAATGCTGGAGGAAGCTAGGAGCCTGTCTCCGATGTGGAAGCTGAGAACATCGGATCCCTAACTATCCGCTGATGAACGAGCAAGCCGTTAAAGAGGAGAAGCTCCCGGTAAAGAAGCAAGGCCGTCTGCAAGCTCTCCAAGAGAGGGAACCAACAGAAGGAGGAATAGTGGAAGGTACACTAACTATTTGCTCTAAGAATGCTAAAGTTTTATTTGATACGGGAGCAACACATTCATTTATTTCAAGAAATTTGCTGCTATATTCTCTATGGAGCCTGAATTGTTGGACTTAGTCATATCTACACCTATCGGGAACAAGGCTGACCTCACACATTAATACTCAAACTGTGAGGTTATGGTTAAAGGAAACAATTTAGCTGCCGACCTAATTTGCTTAGATATGGAAGTGTATGATGTCATACAAGGTGCTGATTGGTTATCCACATACCAAGCAACTGTTGATTGCCGTAATGGCAAGGTAACTTTTATGGGTTAGCCAGAATTGGTTTACATGAGCCCTCAGGCTAGATCACCTCTTATATCAGCTCTCCGAGCTAGTAAACTTATAAGCAAGGGATGTATGGCTTTCATTGCCCTTGTAACTGCCACGGACGTCGAGGAGCCTAAGCTTGAAGACATCTGCGTAGTTCGAGATTTTGTTGACGTTTTTCCAGAAGAATTACCTGGCTTACCCCCGGAACGGGAGGTGTCCCATCGACCTTGTCCCTGGTGCTGGATCTGTTTCCAAGGCACCCTACCGAATGTCCCCTGCTGAGCTAAAGGAGCTGAAGGAACAACTGATGGAGCTATTGAACAAGGGCTTCATCCAGTCGAGTACTTCCCCATGGGGAGCACCTGTGCTATTCGTCAAGAAGAAGGATGGATCGATGAGACTCTGCATCGACTATCGACAGTTAAACCACCTTACAATCAAGAACAAGTACCCACTACCGAGGATTGATGAATTGTTCGATCAAATATCTGGAGCTAAATATTTCTCCAAGATCGATCTTCATTCAGGTTATCACCAACTGAAGATCAAAGAAGAAGATATTCATAAAACTGCATTCCGAAGTAGGTATGGGCATTACGAATTTACTGTTATGCCTTTCGGACTAACAAATGCCCCCGCAGCTTTCATGCAGCTAATGAACAGCATATTCAGGCCTCACTTAGATCAGTTCATTGTAGTCTTTATCGATGATATTCTTATTTATTCAAAGTCTGAAGAAGACCATGAAGAACATCTTAAGAAGGCATTACAGATATTGAGGGAAAACAAACTATATGCCAAATTTAGCAAATGCAAGTTTTGGCTCGAGGAAGTGTCCTTCTTGGGCCATATAATTTCAAAGGACGGAATTTCTGTTGACCCATCAAAGGTAGAAGCCGTGAAAAATTGGGAACGACCAACCAATGCAACGGAGATTCGTAGTTTCTTGGGACTAGCTGGTTATTATCGACGTTTCATCAAGGACTTTTCAAGAGCTGCTGTTCCTCTCACTCGATTGACTCGCAATGAAACACCTTATGAGTGGAAGGAAGACTGTGAGAAGAGTTTCCAAGCTTTGAAGGATCTCTTGACCACTGCTCCAATCCTATCATTGCCAGTCGAAGGAGAGAAGTATGAGGTATATACTGATGCTTCTGGTATTGGCCTCGGGTGTGTATTAATGTAGAATGGGAGAGTCATTGCATATTCTTCCCGACAACTGAAGAAACATGAAGAGAACTACCCGGTGCATGACTTAGAGCTGGCCGCGGTAGTATTTGCCTTGAAGATCTGGAGACACTATCTCTACGGAGAATAATTCACGGTATACTCCGATCACAAAAGCCTCAAGTTTTTATTCTCTCAAAAGGAGCTGAACATGTGGCAAAAGCGTTGGCTCGAATATCTCAAGGATTTTAACTTCACTATACAGTACCATCCCGGTAAGGGTAATTCTGTGGCTGATGCTCTTAGTCAAAAGCCGAGAGCAATATTAGCCAATTGTATGATCCAAGAATGGAAGCTATTAGAAGAATTCTCTCAACTCGATATTAGCATTGATGAACAAGACAGGTGTATTACTCTAGCCCATATGAGTTTACATCCGGATTTGCTGTCAGAAATTCAGAAGTTACAAGAGGGAGATCCTACACTAGTGGAGATAAGGGACAAGCTGGGTGAAAGACCGGATTTTAAGCTGGCACCCGATGGGAGATTACTATTCCATGAACGGACATGTGTACCCGACTGTCTCGAGCTGAGGAAAAAGGTCCTCGAAGAAGCTCATAGATCGAGGTACACGATCCACCCTGGAGCTATCAAGATGTACCAAGACTTGAAAAGGACTTTCTGGTGGCCTAATATGAAAAGGGAGGTAGCGGATTTCGTATCTCGCTGCTTAACATGTCAACAAGTGAAGGTAGAACATCAGAAACCCGCCGGAAAGTTACATTCACTAGACATTCCCAAGTGGAAGTGGGAAGACATTGGCATGGATTTTATTATGGGTTTGCGCAAGACTAGAGGTGGACATGATGGAATCTGGGTAATTATAGACCGCCTAACTAAATCAGCTCATTTCTTGCCTATCAAAAGTCGATGGTCGATTGATGTCCTTACTACCCTATATATTAAAGAGATAGTTAGATTGCATGGAGTTTTCGTCTCGATCGTATCTGACCGAGACTCGCGCTTCACCTCTCATTTCTGGAAGAGTCTACAACAATCTTTGGGGACGAAACTCAACTTCAGCACTGCCTTCCATCCTCAGACAGATGGACAGACAGAAAGGACAAATCAGGTTGTTGAAGACATGTTAAGGGCATGCATTATAGACTTCGGCAGAAGTTGACACGACCACTTACCCCTAGCCGAGTTTGCATATAATAATAGCTATCAAGCCAGTATCCAGATGGCACCTTTTGAGGCGCTCTATGGTAGAAGTTGTCGATCTCCAATATGCTGGGACGAAGTTGGTGAAAAACAAATCCTAGGCCTAGAAATGATAAGAGATTCAACGGAGAAGATATACCTCATTCGGGAAAGGCTAAAGATAGCACAGTCTAGATAGAAGTCATATGCTGACAATAGAAGAAGAGATCTGGAATTCAAGTTGGAGACCATGTTTTTCTCAAGGTATCTCCTGATCGAAGTATTAGAAGATTTGGTGTTAAGGGCAAACTTACACCGAGGTTTATTGGTCCATTCGAGGTGTTGGAGAGAGTGGGCGAGGTAGCCTACCGCATTGCCTTGCCTCCACAATTATCAGAGGTGCATAATATATTCCATATTTTTATGCTGAAGAAGTATGTGCATGATCCTCTCCACGTCATCGATCACACTGACTTGGTGATACAGAAGGACCTTACCTATGAGCAAAGGCCAGTAAAGATCCTCGACCGAGAAATCTGAGTTCTAAGGAACAAGACGATCCCAATGGTTAAAATCCAATGGAATCGATGCTTAGAACAAGAAGCTACATGGGAAACCGAGGAGTCCATGAGAAGGAGATTTCTAGAATTATTCTAGTCTGTAAGTAATTCTCACCCTCCTTGTCTCCATATATGTAATTGAATTTGGGGACCAAATTCTTTTAAGTGGGGGAGGGTGTAGCACCCCATATAAAAAAGAAATGATAAAAAAAATTTAATAATATTTCTCTCAAAAAAAAAATTTAAATAACTATATAGGAATGTTAAGTAAGAAATTGGAACACGGAGTCATCATATATAAAGATTATTCACTTAACAAAGTGACTTTCTAGTGTAGTTAGTTAAGTGATGTGCCATTTATCCTAGTGACCAGGGTTCAATTCTTGGCATCCACCATTTGTCTTTTGTGCCAAATAATTATACGTTATATGCTCTAGCAAAACTTGCACTGAGTTTGACCTATATAGGCTATCAAAACTTGCACTGAGGTAGAAAGTGCAAAACTTGCACCAAGGTAGAAAACTTGCACTAAGGCAAAGTGCTTTGAGTAAAACTTGCACCAATGCACCAAGTTGAAACTTGCACCGAGTTACAGAAATCTATAGGCTTGAGCAAAACTTGCACCGAGGCAGAAACTTACACTGAGTTACAAAAATCTATAGGCTTTAGCAAAACTTGCACCGAGGCAGAAAGTGCATTGTACGTCTAAGCATTTCGGGTCTAAGCAACATCAAGTTCGACCTTGGGGGGCTCGTGGATGACTTCGGGGGAGTGATTCACAAGGGGAGGGCACCAAGGAGGGTGGATATGACACGGCGGGGGATCTTAAACAAAACATGGGGGCCCTAAACATCGATTAAACTAACCTATTGCTAGCTAGGATAACTTGGTGAATGTGGGAGCGGGGGTGGGCGATGAGGGAGAAAGGGGCATGGCAGGGCGAGCTAGGAACAGTAGGGTTTTGGCTGGGGCATCACACCCGATCCCATCGCAGGACCGGAGCAACCAATCTCCGTCGTGGTCATAGCAACGTCGTTGGCGAGGGTGGAGGGCGTCGATCGTCGGTGGAGGAAGAACGAAGCCCGAATGGGGCCTCACACCCGGCCTCTTCTCAAAGCCGATGCACCCGGATCTTCAAACGGCCTCCGTGAAAGGGAAAAGAGGAGGATTAGAGGAAGAACGTGGGCATCGCACCCGTAGAGGGGAGGAGGGAGGGGATTCCAAAGATTGGGGGGGGGAGAGATATCCATGCTATACTTTCAATTCATTTTTCATTCTCTTACTTAATCAAACGAGATGGGGTACATATATTGGGGGAAGGGGAAGCTTAAACGACACTAAACATCAATTGCAACAGTGGGAAACAGCGAACATTGAAGCCATTGCAAGTTCCAAGGGCTGGGTAGTTGGGGCGTCTGCAGTTGACCGTCTGCCTGAGAACGCGCTAGGGAAACCTAGCGCCTTCTTCAGGTCGCGCTACCCAAAGGTAGCGCGTTAATCTCCAGCCCAGCAGCTTCATCGATTGGCTTTGGCGGCAGCTAGCTTGATTTCCATCAAACCCCTCCACTTTGGAAGGTTCGTCCTCGAACCTAGAAGCTCAAGATCCCAGTATGTGAGAACAGGCTGGTTCCCTAAGCTCTGATACCACTTGATGTGAAACAAGATCGGGAGGGGGTGGCCTTCTTCAACCTTCTGATCCTTGTCGCGCTATAGGTTCCTAGCGCCTTCATGAAGATCGCGCTAGGACGATATGGCGCCTTCTCAGACAGCAGCCGGACGATGAAGTTCGACCTTGGGGGGCTCGTGGATGACTTCGGGGGAGTGATTCACAAGGGGAGGGCACCAAGGAGGGTGGATATGACACGGGGGGGGGGGTCTTAAACAAAATATGGGGGCCCTAAACATCGATTAAACTAACCTATTGCTAGCTAGGATAACTTGGTGAATGTGGGAGCGGGGGTGGGCGATGAGGAGAAAGGGGCATGGCAGGGCGAGCTAGGAACAGTAGGGTTTTGGCTGGGGCATCACACCCGATCCCATCGCAGGACCGGAGCAACCAATCTCCGTCGTGGTCATAGCAACGTCGTTGGCGAGGGTGGAGGGCGTCGATCATCGGTGGAGGAAGAACGAAGCCCGAATGGGGCCTCACACCCGGCCTCTTCTCAAAGCCGATGCACCCGGATCTTCAAACGGCCTCCGTGAAAGGGAAAAGGGGAGGATTAGAGGAAGAACGTGGGCATCGCACCCGTAGAGGGGAGGAGGGAGGGGATTCCAAAGTTTGGGGGGGGGGGGGAGAGATAGCCATGCTATACTTTCAATTCATTTTTCATTCTCTTACTTAATCAAACGAGATGGGGTACATATATAGGGGGAAGGGGAAGCTTAAACGACACTAAACATCAATTACAACAGTGGGAAACAGCGAACATTGAAGCCATTGCAAGTTCCAAGGGCTGGGTAGTTGGGGCGTCTGCAGTTGACCGTCTGCCTGAGAACGCGCTAGGGAAACCTAGCGCCTTCTTCAGGTCGCGCTACCCAAAGGTAGCGCGTTAATCTCCAGCCCAACACCTTCATCGATCGGCTTTGGCGGCAGCTAGCTTGATTTCCATCAATAAGGTCAGTGTAATCCAAGGTCCCAAGCAACATAAGGTCAGTGCAATCCAAGGTCTAACATAAGGTCAGTGCAATCCATAAGTAACATAAGGTCAGTGCAATCCATAAGGTCAGTGCAATCTAAGGTCCAAGCAACATAAGGTCAGTGCAATCTAAGGTCCAACATAAGGTCAGTGCAACCTTGACAGAAACTTGCACCAACCTTATTAGACCTATACCTACGCTTGAACATGTTTTGCACCAACCTTAGGTACATGAATAGTGTCAGTTTTATTTAAAGGAAATTTTGAGAAATAAATTTAATAAAAAATAAGAGAAAAATATAAGGATCCTAGCCATGAAATTTCATAAACTGATTCCATCAATTTTTGAAGATAAAAATCTTTAAAGTTAGATACGGAGTTTCGGGTTAAATTTTATTCTGGCATATTTTAATAAAATAAAATTTTGATAAGTATCAGAAAAATCTAGGATCATAAAAATATGTAATTTACTATTTTTATTAACATGGTTCATTAGATATAAAATTTCTAAACGTGAAGTTAGATGCGGAGTTTTCGGGTTGAATTTTATTCTAGCATATTTTTAATAAAATAAAATTATGAAAAATATCAGAAAAATCTAGGGATCATAAAAATATACAATTACTATTTTTATTAACATAGTTCATTAGATATGAAATTTCTAAACATTGTAATCAATGTTAACATATGATGGTGCGCCCCTGTAATTTAGCTTACACGACCCCCTCCAGGTTGTGACTTTTTCCAGACAAACCTTCGTTGGCATCCCATTATCCTCTGTCCTTTTCAGACATGAACATCACGTTTGAGCTGGCATCGCACTATGATGCGATTATCTAGGATCTTGCTTCCCCTCCTGTCTACCCAAAACACTATAATATTCCCTATATTGAGGCTCCCTCCATTCTTCTGAAGGCTTGCTACAGAGAAGGGGGAGCATTCTCTGAAGTTGCAGAGATTGCAGAGGAGGGAAGAAAGCTGCCATTTTCTTTTGCCTGTACCTAGTGGTCATCTTAGAAAGGTAGGTGTTCTCAGGCTTTTAACCAAATACTAGCTAATCTAAGGTAGCAAATCTAGAAAAAAAATAGTATTAGCTCATCTCCATGCGATGTTCCATGCGATAAACCATGTTTACAGCAATTTCTATCATACTTTCACATAGATCAAGTAAAGGTTAGCAAATCTGTTAGAATATGTTAGCTAATCAATTAGATTACCTAATCTAATCACATGATGTATTAGCTTTTTACGTAATCTATTAGCTTTATCATATATTTTTTATGTAATCTATTAGCTAATCTGTTAAATAATCTATTAGCATAACTGGTAAATTTGTTAGCCTAATCTAATTACCTGTTAGGCTAAACCTCCATGTTACTTACTTTACCGACATGTTTTACACTGAATAACTACACCAGATTTACTACAGATCATGCTTTAGTAAATGACCTGTCACTATGTCATGTTCTGTTAAATGCTTGAACCACCATGTTTAATATATATATATATATATATATATATATCAGGAAAATTAAAGCATGAAACAAATGACCATGTTCTGTTAAACACTTGAACCACCATGTTAAAATTTTATATCAGGGAAACTAAAGCATGAAACAAATGACCATGTTCCGTTAAACACTTGAACCACCATGTTAAAAAATTTATATCAGGGAAACTAAAGCATGAAACAAACGACCATGTTAAAATTTTTTTCAGAGAAGCTAAAGCTTGACATGGCAGCCCTGAGAGGTGCCACTTAACCCCTGACAGGGTTCTCTAAACCTGTATAGTTCACAGAAGAAGCATTCCTCTATGAGGATGTCATTTTTGAATATGTCCGGAAGCCTATAAGGTACCAATCTCACCAATTTTTCCGTGTATCAAACATTGCTGGTTTTACTCCTAGTTCGTCCCTATATAACAGTACGCCCTTGGATTCCATTCTATAAAGTTCACCTTATAAATCCTACATGTTCAATCCTTGGAAATCTCATATTGGCTATAATGAGAGTGGATGTCGACAAACATGACTAATGTCGTGCATATAGGGCCCGGTCTGGTCCTGGGAGGAGCACCTGAAGGTACTTGTGCCCATGGGAGTTTATTGACCACGGTGTTTGGCATTACACCAGAATACTTGCTTGCTAGACTTTAGACATTCCACTCATTCACGTGATATTACTTGATTGATTGACTTGAGGCCCGCAGAAGGGTAAAAGTATTTGCTTGAATGAAATTAAATAAATAGCCAATTCCAGTTATACACACTTGAAATTACGTTGCTTACTATTGCTTGCTTGACATGAGTTCTTACCTTCCTAGAAAATTATAATTAATTCTAGTTCCTACTTACTTGATATCTCTTGCTATTGCTGTATTGAAGCTGAAATCTACATACTCTCACTTTTTTTTCCTATACTGCTCTTGTCGATTTTACAATCCTTAACGTCTACTTGTCTACATGCACAAATTTACCTACATTAATTGAACTTGTAAACTACTTAAAGCATGTTAAATCTTGAGATGTAAACCCTACTGAGCGATTCACTCATCTAGTATTAGTTCAGGTGATTTGGATGTCGACCAACACTCGGAAGGGAATGAGACTGAGTGATGAGAGTTAGAGTGAAGTTATAAAATTGTCATGTCATTTGTGTTATTGTATTAGTTCACTTATGTCAGTTGTATCAGTTTGCCTATGTCATTTGTATTAGTCCATTTGATTAGAAATGTGTTAAAGGCTTGAAGCCTAGTAGTTGGATTTGGGGAATGCATGTAAATTATCTTTTGATTAGTTGTAACAATTGTCAGCTCGTACAATTTATATTAATTTCAAGTTAAATCTTAGTGATTTGCGCACTCTGATATTTACATGATTGACACGATCTATATAGACGCGTCACGCCTCCGGGTAATCTTCCGCGCTCGGGGCGTGACACCCAAAAAGAGGGTTTCTAGATTTTCCCAAAGGTCACTCTCACTCTCTCTTGGTGCTCGGCCATTTCCCTCAAGTCGGTCGAGTCGGAATGTGATGTCTTCAAGCCGATCAGGGACACTAGGTAGGGCTTCTATGACGGAGGTGTTACCGCCCACTTTGTTGGCAGTGGAGTTTCCATGAGGATTTGGGCCTCTTGGGAAAGGTGATGGGGATGGGTATGATGGGTGTGAAGTGGCCATGATGATCGGGGGAATAAATGCAATGGCCCTAGGACAAGACTTAGTATAGACAAGTCTAGAACTTGCTCTGATACTAATTTGATATGACACCACCTATGGACCTAAATTGTAAGCAAGCAACTTGAGCAGCGGACTCACTCTAGCGAACACGTTCGCGTAGCACACACTAGTGCCCGTAGGTGACTCGACGATGATGGAGAGAGTCCGAGGTGGGACCTTGATGCTCCAAGGGTTGGCTAGCTTGGGGAGGACTCCAAATGGGCTAGGGATGCCCAATTCACGGGTGGCCAGAACACCAAGGGCGTGGGATGTAGGGGATCGCTCACAACTCACCTGCGGTGATCACTCACATCAATAGTAATTTTGGGCCGAGCTCTCACTCTCCGTCCGACGAAGCAACAGAGATAATACTATGCTAAGCAATGAATTGAAACTAGACAAGAGGGGAACCGAGGCTCACCTAGTCGGCGTGAAGACACCGACTCCGGTCGGAGATGATGACGAGCGGGGAGGCGTGGGCATGCACCCGCACGCTGCGTCGGTGTAGCTTCAGACGGTGACCTGCTAATACATGCACTACACCCCTTGCAAGGGGGTTGGACTTGGGGTCGGGGAGTAGAATTACAACTAAAATGTACCTCCACACAGGGAGGGGCGCTCAGCCGGCCAGGCGGGGAGGGGAAAAGCCGAGCTAGGAACTAATTGGAAGGCGGTTGCCGGTTCTGTCCGCTCTCTAGAACAAGGGATAGGCAGTCGATGTTGTCACCGCTGCGGCCACTCCCAGACTCCGTTTGCTATGAAACCAATGGTAAAACCTCCTGGGTTGGCCCAGGAGGACGTCAGATTTTTGAAAGGACTTCTGGTTGCTGGCGTTGGTCGGAGCAGGGCCGTGAGTAGGGTCTCTGTTCTCTGGTTCTATCTGCTTCAGCACCACTGCCGCAGGAAGACGAGGTCACCACGGGTGTTCCTAGGCTCTGATTCAGGTGTGGCAGAAGTCGCTGGATTCTTTGTCGAGCCCTCTTTGAAATGAGACCCACGGGGATGTCGTAGGAGGTCAGAGTAGACAGGGACAGCCCAAGGAGTGAACAAGTGTCAGTTCAGTCCCAGTGTGGACAGAACACCGCACCTGAGGGAGAAAAATGAGAAATCGCTGCTCCGATTGCCGAACAGGGTGCCTCTTCTTGGTAATGGAAGAGGACTTGTCGTAGAAGCTCTCAGCCAAGTGGTGCCTCAAGAAGCATAGGAATGTGCCCGTGGCAGCTTCTGGAAGTTGCTTCAGGTTGCTGACAAGACCTATCCTGCGCTGTCAGAGAAGAACGGCTCTCCCTGGCAGTCACGAACTCAGACGGAGACGAGACCACCACTGTTGCAAATCTGACAGGAAGAAGAATCCAACGGTATATGGTATACCCTCTGAAGCTTCTTGGTGATGTTGTGGCAGCCTCAGAAAGTAGCTAGTACTCTGCTACCTGCGAGCTGGGAATAGGATGAAGGTGTAGGGTTGTGTGTATGAGGGTAGGATGGCCAGGTGAAACAAGGGGGGAATGGGGAGGGCGACCAGGGTAGGAAGGGGGTGTTGGGGAGGGGTGTGGGGCAGCTAGAAAGGGAGGGAGATTCAAATGTGGGCCTTGGGTGAAGCCCCTTCAGCCTTGGGGAGATGGAAGGGTGCTTGGGAAAGGGTAGTGGGTGGTTGGGGGTTGGAGGGTGGCTTGGAGATTGGTGGGTTCTACCTTGGGGGTTGGGGGGACTTGAATGATTGTATGGGGAAGAGGGGGGGGATATTAATGAAGAGTGAATGGGAGGAGAGAGAATAAATTTCAAAATTTGGGGGTAGGGAAGAGAGAGAGAGAGGGGGGGACCCCTTAGAGAGAGAGATGGAGATATGAGAGAGATAGGGGAGGGATGTGGAGAGTCTCACTCCAAGGGAAGAAAATTCTCACAAAGGGTTTCTTTCTATTCAAATATTCATCAAAGGTTACAAATGAGAGAGGGGAGGGGGCTATTTATAGACTCCAGACTTTTCCTAGGACCAAAGTGACCCTGACAAACCCACAATTGACCAGCCTGTCCCAAGGGGGGGGCGCCCCTGGGCCTAGCCCAATGAATTGGGCCCATAAACCTATCTAATCACCATAATGACTGAGAACTTAGGTAATTGACCCTTAAACGTAGGTACCTGACTCAAATAAAGGGAAAATTACATAATTATGACTCAAAGAAAATATAAAAGTTACATGACTAGACTCATAAAAATACGACGAATACAATGACGCATGTCGACGAACAATCCGAGTCTCGAAAAAATGTGGAGGGGAAATGGATGCCCCCATCATAAATGTATGAACATGCAGGTATGATCTAGACCTTTGTACATGGAGGTACACATTGATCAGACGCCAGCACCCCCAGTTTACTCAGTAGGAAATACCATTCTGTTTCTATTTTTTTTTAGCAAAGGTAACTAAAGCACTTCATGACATAGGTGCACTCTATTTCATAGATAGAGAGCCCAGTTTCTTTGTGCAGTCAGCCATTGCTCTACCAATTAGTTTTTGAATCAAAATTTTATCCTTTTTAAATAGAGTTAACTAAAGCACCTCATGACATTGGTACATCCTCTTTCTTTGATGGAGGACCAAGTTTCTCAGTGACTTCAGTCATTGCTTTGCTAAATTGTTTTTGACCCAAAAGATTTATATAGCTGCCCTTTTGTTTTGTTTAAAAACAATACTTATATATAAGTTTCTCAACTACGGTTTCTTGAGTTTATAGACTTTAAGTTTCAGAATTGACAGAATCAGACATAACATGTAAAGAATGGTTGAGAGCTATTAACTGAACAACTCTTTTTCATTGAGTTAAGCCTTTAGACTCTAAAGTTCATTAAACTTAAATCATCAGTTCAGACAAGGTGCATTCAGATTCTTATAGGAGTAGATATCTGATTTTAGAAGCTTAGTGTAGTGAAGTGATTATCAGTTTGTCTTTATTTCAGAATCTCAGGGATAGCAAGATTTTCAAGGATGAGAGTGAATGCATTTTCTGAAGTAAAGGTAGGTCAGATGCCAAGTGTGTTACCATGAGAATGTATCAACTTGATATAGAGGGATGCCAGGAGAAATGATTTCAAGAGAAGTTGGTTCAGAAAAAAAAATCAGAATAGACAAATAGATTTCTGAACTTCCTCTAACACATGCATGTCAAGGTAGACAATCAATAAGAATGGAGAACACATGCTCCCCCTGTCTATGTGTATCATGATTGGTCGAAACAAGGTGACAAATGAATGCATTATGAAAATGCTTGACACAAATGCACGACACAACTATGACTCTATTAACGGACAGAGTGCAATGCATGCAGTTAAACTACTGACAGAGTTACTTAATTGATGGTCTGTGACATGTGCAGTTGAAACATTTATTAAGAGCATTTATTCACAACAGAAAGGAATGAAACATTAATCATCATGCTGAAATTTACATAAGCCTAGTTCCCTTCTTAAAAATTTAAATCTATCATTTCCAAGGGGCTTAGTAAATATATCAGCAATTTGTTTTTCAGTTTCAACAAAGTGAAATTCAATTTCATTCTTACTTCATCTCTTAAGAAGTGATGTTTAATTTCTATGTGCTTTGTCCTAGAGTGATGAACATGATTTTTGGTTAAAGAAATAGCATTGGTGTTATCACACAAAATAGGTGTGCATCCTAGATTGATGTGATAATCAGCAAGTTGGTGCTTTATCCATAAGACTTGGGCTTCACAATTCCCTGCTACAACATATTCTGCTTCAGCAGTGGAAAGAGCAATAGTGTGTTACTTCTTAGATGCCCAAGACACAAGACAACCGCCTAGGTATTGACAATACCCACTAGTGCTCTTTCTATCTATTCTGCACCCTGCATAATCTGCATCAGTGTAAGCTACAAGGTTGAGCTCACACTTAGCAGGAAACCATAGACCTAAGTCAGGGGTGCCTGAGAGATACCTAAAAATCATCTTCACTGCACTCATGTGAGATTCTCTAGGACTAGCCTGAAATCTAGCACATAAACATACTGAGAATTGAATATCAGGTCGAGATGCAGTAAGGTACAAAAGGGATCCGATCATACCTCTATAAAGCTTGGTGCAACCAATTTACCTTTCGGGTCACCATCAAGACTGGTTGAGGTGCCCATAGGTGCTATTATTGCTTTGAGGTTTTCCATTTGATATTTCTTCAGCAGGTCCCTTAGGTACTTGGACTGTGTGATGAAGCTTCCCTCCAATGTTTGATTGACCTGTAGACCAAGGAAAAACTTCAATTCTCCCATAGAACTCATTTCAAATTCATCTGTCATTAATTTAGAAAATTCCTCACACATTTCAGATTTAGTTGACCCAAACACTATATCATCTATGTAAATCTGAACAATAAGAATGTCATTGTTACTGACCTTAGTGAATAGGGTCTGGTCAACTTCTCCTCTTGAAAAACCCTTACCTGTGAGGAAGGAGTTCAGCCTGTCGTACCAGGCCCTGGGAGCTTGCTTCAGTCCATATAATGTCTTATCTAATTTGTAAACATAATCAGGAAAATCAAGGCATTCAAAACCTGGAGGTTGTTTAACATACACATCCTCCTTTATCAGCCCATTCAAAAAGGTAGATTTTACATCCATCTGCAGCAATTTTATTCCTAGGCTACATGCAAAAGCTAAAAGTATTCTAATAGCCTCTAACCTGGCGACATGTGCAAAAGATTCTTCAAAATCTACCCCATATTCCTGGTTGTAACCCTGTGCCACTAGCCTAGCTTTATTTCTAACTACCTTACCTTGCTCATCTGTCTTATTCCTGAAAACCCATTTAGTGCCTATAACCAAGCCATGTAAGGGATTAGGAACTAGGTGCCATACCTTGTTCCTTTCAAATTGGTTCAGCTCATCATGCATGACATTTATCCAATGCACATCTTCTAATGCACTATCTATATTTTTTGGTTCTATTTGAGAGACTAGTGCAAAAGAATTCAACTCATTTTCAATCCTAAAGAATGATCTAGTCCTAAGGGGTTCATTCAGATTACCAATTATATTCTCTAAACGATGATCTTTAATAACTCTAACATTGGTAGGCAGATTACCTGGTTCTGCATTTTCCTCCTCCGGAGTTCTAGACACACTAGTCTCACCATCTTCTACAGGTTCAGGATTTGGTTCTTCTTTACTCTCAAGGATATCACCATCAGCCTCGTCTCTGCAAAAACCAATTTCGGATTTATTAGAATGTTCATCAAAGACAACATGAGGTGATTCCTCAACAATTTTTGAGTTTAGGTTATAAATCATATAGTGATGGGAATCAACTCCGAGCATATACATTTTATTTTTGTATTTGTGTCCTTTAATTTATTTATATATCCTGGGAGAAGTAGATTCGCAATTGTAAGGCTTTATGAGCCTATTTGTTCTTCCTTAGGATTGTGTGGGTTTATGTGCAAAATGCCAGTAGGACCTGCTAGGGGGCCCCCACTCCTTCCCCATTGGTCCACCTCATCCATGTGGGGCTGGTCAAAAGCGAAGGTGACATCTAGAAGGTTTGACAAGTCAATTGGACACATGGGGAGACAAATGGTTTAAAATGTCAAAGTTGGCCACCTACCCTTACCCCTTGGTCAAGGGGGCGCCCCCCCATTAGAAATAATTAGAAATTCTATTTTTTTTATTTGATCACATTTAAATGTGAAGTCCCTTAAGTACCCCTCCTGACCCTAGATCTAAGGGTAGATTAGGTCATTTGTCATTTATTATAAGTACCTTGTATTTCCATTTTTGAAGAATTAATGGAGAAGAAAATTATTGAATGCCAAAGAGCAGATCTGTGCCCCCTCCGCTCTCCCTCTGGTTCCTCCTTCTTCCCTCTATATTTCAGGGTTGAGAACCCTTCTACCTTAGCCCCTCTATCTCTAGATTCATCTCTGGTGCCGCCGCCGCCGTTCGTGCCGCCATCGAGCCGCCGCGAAGCCGCTTCCGAAGTGCTGTCCAAGGTTCTGTTCTGCTGGATAGAGGTTCACTCCGGGATTTTTAACTCTCAACTCTGACATCATCTAGGGCTGAGATTTTTCAAGTTGGTTCCACTCTTGATTCCCAACCTCCATTAAAACAATCACGTCCTTTAGACTTCGTTTTAAATTTTTCCATTTTCGTGTCTTTCTATCTTCCCGATCTGTCCCTTTTCAGATCTGTGTAGCAGAAGCTTAGTTCTGCCACCTTTCGACCCCCTTTTTGATTTTTGTTTGAATCCCCAAATTTATTGGAGATTCTGTCCACCATCCCCATCCTTCACAAATTTGTTTCGAATTTCAAAAGCCCTCTACCCATTTTTAGAAATTGTGTCTTTTCCCCAAATTTAGTTCTATCTCTGCTGTCCAGATCCGACCCCGAGTCAGTATAAAATCCACAAAACATCGAAATCTCCACCAAACAATGCATAAGATATATCCCCATTTTCCTCTCTTCGGCCTCTACAACTTTCATGAAGGGCAAAAAGGCTGAATCTAAGTTCTACATCATGGTCAATGCCAACTCTTAGGAAAACTTGGTTCTGCCCTGAGTTTTCAGATCCTGTGAGTCAATAGCTTGAAAATTCAACAAAGGCCATCAACGGGAAACTCAAATTTCTTTCTCTGGCCATAGATCAAAGGATTTCAAGTCAGCTTTCCATCGGTACCTCTTGTGCGTCGATCCGACATCGGGAGTGACCGTAGCAGCAGATCTTGCCTGGTCGCGCGCGACAAAACAGAACTGCAGATCCGTGGCCAGCAACTCCGGCGAGGGGAGATCGGAGCCGCCCGGCCTCCGGCCGGTGAACCAGCACACCACCGTCCCAAGGAGCGCCCTTCCAGGTATCCCCACCGTAGTGGTGCCACCCCGGTCCCACACAGCCCCTCGGACCAGCATGTGGGTCCCACAGTCGTGAGTACGTGTGCCACCGAAGCAACACAAGAAGCGGCCCGTCAACCTGAAACCGCTACTCCAGGGTCCCATTGTGTCGCCCTTTACCTCCCTGCGTGGAGTGGGCATTCATATTCATTGCTGTAATATTTGTGTATTTACTGTTTCGGGAGTACGAGATCGGCCGGGATCGTCTTCCCCACGCCCGGTAGCGTGGAGGTATCGTATTCGCTCCCATCTTGGCATTTGCTTTATTTCGTATATATTTCTTTATGCCGCTACTAGAGAGCATGATAGGGTAACTTAGCTCGCTATTTATTGTTATTCACTACTGCGAGCGAGAGAGGGATACCGTCCCGTGACCCGATCCGGGCACGAAAAGAGAGCCGACCACCGTAGCTCACTGCCGATTTTTCAACCGTGTACGTCCGACACTTCCCTCGCTAAGGGACGATCGCGAGTTTGCATAGAGTCCAAGGATCGCATTTCAATTGGAGTCGAGTCGCGTGTCCGTCCCGCATCATATAGGCTCTGGACACTTCGGAATATCCTAGAAAAATTCCAGGTTAACTTTTAGGTTCAAACTTATCATGGTCTCTTTTAGAATTTATATGAATGAAACACTTACATCCAAAGACCTTGAAATGTGCTAGTAAAGGTTTCTTACCTTTAAGTATCTCATAAGGAGCCTTTTGTGTGGAAGGTCTTACCAGAGCTCTGTTAATTATATAACAGGATGTGCTCATAGCCTCGGCCCAAAACTTCTTTGGCAGATTCCCTTCAACTAGCATTGTCCTAGCCATTTCCACCAAGGTTCTATTCCTCCTTTCAACTACTCCATTCTGCTCTAGAGTTCTTGGAGATGAGAACCTGTGGTTGATTCCATTATCCCTGCAAAAATCATCAAATTGTGAGTTTTCAAACTCACCTCCATGATCAGACAAAATGTTTAAAATTGAGTGCTCATTGGTCTGAGTTATTTTATGGTAGAATTTCTGAAATTCCTTAAAAGTATTATTTTTATGTGTCAGGAAATATCCCCAGGTAAATCTAGAGAAGTCATCTATTAAAACATAACCATATCTCCTACCAGATAAGCTGGTTGATCTAGATGGTCCAAACAAATCCATATGAATAAGCTCAAACGGTTTAGAAGATAAGCTTTCAGTTCTAGACTTAAGTGACTTTCTAGTTTGCTTGCATTGAGTACAGGCCTCACAAATTTTATAATTTAGTTTGAATGAAATTTCAGGGAGACCTTTTACCATGCTGTGTTTTGTTAGTTTGTGCAACACATGATAGCTAGCATGACCTAACCTACGGTGCCACAGGCAGGCTAAGTCATCCTTATTAACAGTTAAGCATAAATCTGTATGTGCTGCATCATCTAAATCTACTATGTAGATATTATTGACTCTATTACCAGAAAATTTGACACATTCAGAATTTGGTTCAAATATTGTCCATGCAAGAGAATCAAAAACTACCTTATGACCTTTATCACATAGTTGGCTGATGCTAAGCAGATTGTAGGCAAGTCCTTCTACCAATAACACTTCATCAATGTAGCATGAAGAACACTTACCTACTTTACCTGATCCAACTATTTTCCCTTTGGTATTACCTTCGAAGGTAACATGACCTACATCCTTCTTTACCAGCATGCAAAATTTGTCTTTATCCCTGGTCATGTGCCTGGAGCAGCCACTATCAAGGTACCATCTGTTCGGGTTGGCTGCCAGGCATACATACAAGGAGAATCAAGCAGAAATGTTTGGAACCCAAAACTGTTTGGGCCCCATAAAAGCATTTATTTCATGCAGACTAGAAACTAAATGTTTTGGTATCCACATCTGATTTGGTTTCTTCATAGTGGATTTTTTGTCATTCGGTTCAGTCTGCCTTTTCTTGCCACTTTTAGTTTTTGGAAGGTGTTTCTATACTGTGGCTTGGTTCTTCCTTTTAAAATCATTTTGAAACTTTCTTTGCCAGTGCTTAGTCCGATAGGCTTTGGGAGTAGTGGGTGCACTGAAGACCCTAGGCTGACTGAACATCGAATGGTAAAAGCCATAGGGGTTCTGACTTATGATTTTGTTGTGCATAAGTTGCACATAGGAGTTCCAAGGTTGAGGTTGATGCATCTGAGTAGTGTAAGGGTTCAGAAAATGATACTGCATCGGCCTCATATAGAAACTACCTTGACCTCTCTCATGGGAATTGTAGTGAGAAAAGTTATGGCATTGAAGAGTAGGTGGGAGCAGTGTTGAAGTAGCCTCGTCCTGAGGTACTTCTGCTCGGCCCAGAGTTCCTAGGGGAGTTGTACCCAGAAGTAGTAGAAGTCGAAGCACCTGAATGGTTGCCTAGACCTTTCTGTGGAGACTGGGTAGTTTTGGCCTTGGGGTTTTCTTGAGTTCTAGCATTAGAAAATTGACCCCTAGCCTGTCCCTTGAATTTAGGTGTGGGAATATGTGAGCATGATCCCCTGGACACCTCTATCTTCCCTTTGCCCTTGTCCTTGGCATTGGGCTTAGTTTTCTCAATATTTTTCGTTTTGCTCTTATTTTGACCTTCTCCAGAAGTCATGTTTATCAGGGGTTGAAATGTCCCCTTTTCTATCACAAAGGAGATGGTTCTCACGTCAAACCTCTCCTTATTAGTTGGGTTGAAGCCCAAACCACCCTTTTTGAAATTATTTTTTGTTCCCAAGATGGCATTCAGATTTTCTGTACCTTGTGTCATGCTTTCAAGGGAGTTTTGTTTGTCTGTATTTTCTTTTTCTAATTTTTCTATTATCTTTTTCAATTCAACATTCACACCAGTGATAGCTTCATATTTTTCAGTGGCTATCCTAGTTTCTTCCTGAAATTCATGTATTCTAAGTTTGAGTTCATCATTGGTGTTCATCAGATTTTCATTTTCAGATCTTAAGTCAATCAAGATGACTTTATCACACTCAGCTTCATCAAGAGATTTTTTTAATTGATATTTTCAATTTCCAGACATGCAATTTTATCATTCAAAGATGTACCATGAATTACAGAATTCGTTTTCCTTTTCAAACTTTTGTATTCTTTTCTCATATCATCATATTTATCGAGTAACTCAGCATATGCTTCTTGCCAATCAACATGAGTGAAATTTTCAAAAATTGAAGTTACCTCATCACTGTCTTCTTTGTCTTCACCACTTTTGGCCATCAAGCATAGCTTGTCTTCCTTCTCACTATTAGAGGAGCTACTCTGACTTTCTTCATCTTCATCGCTTCAGGTGCTAACCATAGCCTTTCCTTTCCTGTTCTTCCACCTGGGTTTAGCTTTCTCAACATTTTTCAACTCCGGACAATCTGTCTTGAGATGTCCTGCCTTCCTGCAATTATAACAGACACTGCTATCCGTTTTCTTGGCAATATCAAATTTATGCTTTGACTGCCTTTTTCCAGAGAAATATTTTTTCTTAAATCTCTTTCCTTCTTTTATCAGAACCTCTTAAAATTCCTAGTAAACATAGCAAAATCATAACTATCTTCACCTGAACCGGACGAGCTGTGTTCACTATCAGACACTTTGTTACTAGCTGAGACTTTAAGCGCCAAGAGTTTCTTTCTTTTCTCAGACTCATCTACCCTCTTAAGGTTTAGGTCATAAGTCATAAGAGAGCCAATGAGCTCATCAGTGGTCGTGGTAGCAAGGTTCCTTGACTCCTCTACTACGGTGACCTTGGTATGCCAAATAGGTGTCAAAGACCTCATGATTTTCCTAACCAACTCGTACTCACTATATACTTTACCCAAGTTTCTCAAGCCATTAGTGAGCACTAGCAGACGGGCATACATTTCAGACACTGACTCATCAGGCTTCATTCTGAATGCTTCATACTCAGAGACCAACATGTTGGCCCTAGTTTCCCTAACTTGTGAAGTCCCTTCATAGATAACCTTCAGCTTATCCCACATCTCCTTGGCTATGGTACAAGAGGAAATCCTAGAGAACTCGGTGGGATGAAGTGCACATTGTATGGCATTAATGGTCGCCCAATTCAAGGTGGACCTACGGATGTGCTCCTTGGTCCAGAACGTTTCATCTGGGGGTAAATCGAAAGGACCAATACTTACTACCTTCCAAATCTCATAGTCCTTAGCCCGTAGGAATACCTCCATGCGATTCTTCCAGTAAGAGTAATTAGACCCATCGAAGAAAGGGGGCTTAGTAGTGGACTGACCCTCAGCAGTTAACCCTCTAACATCCATTCTAAACTCTCCGGGATGTAAGGCCCTAAGGGAGAGGTTGGCTCTGATACCAAGTGAAGGGTGTGATGAACGGATCTAGAGGGGGGGTGAATAGATCCAACCCCAAATAAAAGGCAACACAGGCAGTTAAAAAATAACCATAGCGGAAATAGACTGAACTGCTATGGACTCACCCACAGATTCATAAGAAGGATGATCCAAGAGCACGTGAAACCAACCAGTAGTAGAAACTAGATTAAGGACGCAAGATAAAGCCAATCAGAAGATAATAGTAGATGAACGATTAACTAATCAAACCATGTTAAACCATTTAGGCGAGCCTAAGCATTCATCTACCGAGGAGAAGACACACAAGCAATCACATAGGAGACAAAAATTTTTAAGGTGGTTCGATCTCTGTCCCGAGATCTACGTCCACCCCTTACTTAACTGAGTAAGGCTTCCTGCTGCCACACAGCTTGAATACCGCTGATCCACAGCTTCGGGGATGGAAATCTCTACAACCGCTGAGCCTCACAGCTTGCTGTCCAAGGAACACCCTCGCCTGCTGAGCAATACAGCTTAGCTCTGCTGATTCACAGCTTCTAAAGGTTTTAAAAAGAAAAACTGAAGAAATGTAAGACACACGGACGAAAGAAAATAATGTAGATCTGAAAATAGAGCAAGCTGACCCTGGATTTGAACCAGAGGTCAGAAAGAGACTGCAGCTCACACTTCTTCTCCTTCTCACTCTCTCTCTTACGATGCTCTGTTTTCTTCCTGAAGGTGGCTCTCGCTTTCTTGCTCTCTCTTCTCTTCTCCTTCTGGACTCTCCTCTTCTCTTGTTCTCTCGTGCTTCTCTTCTCTTCTTCTCTCTGGCGACACTCCTTTTTTTTTCTTTTCTCTCAGTTCTGTCCAGCACCAGCCACCTTCTTCGAAGGGTAATGTAGCTTTATATAGGACCAGGGCTTCGTATGGATCAAGTAATAGAACCCTACTAAAATTCCATTGGTCCACGTGTTAGGGAATATAAGCTTCCTTTCCTCGGATCACGTGCCAATCATTTCACCCTTTATCCACGAGCCAGCCTTCTGCCTTTTCAGAGGTCACGTGCCTCTACGGCGAACGAAATTATTCCCTGCAAAAGACAGAGTATCGTTTATGTTGAGCTATGGTTTTGATGATAACTAAACTTCATGTGTGATGGAGATTGTTGAGCTATGGTTTTGATAATAACTAAACTTCATGTGTGATGATAGTAGTTTTAATAACCAGAATATATTGTGTGATTGATTAATGGACAATGTCTTCATGACAAACGAACTCACATGTTGCTATCTTGCTTTGCAGGTACTGTTACTGGGCTAGAATGCATGCGCCTTCATGCATGTTTTAGTGTGGGAATGTTAAGACTAATGTTCTTGTTCTTTTTGCCCATACCAACATGGATTTATTAGTGATTCATTGATATGAATTGATTGCTTGTCATTGTGTAAATCATTTCTATTTCATTATTTGTCCTTGTTGAAAGGATCATCATCTTCCTTTCACTCATACAAATTCAATCATTCCTCAAATGGCAAGTGTGCTTAGATTCTGAACTTTTGGACTGAACATGCAACTCATGTGTGCTTAACTGATACCATTTTCAGATGATCTAAATGCTCTCAGATGATTGAATAAATGTTGCTCTGAACTGAAGTTTGGAACTCATATGAGGATCTTGAGATGAAAATGTTATCAAAGCATTTATGTGTCTCATGCTAGTGCTTTCATGTTCATACTTCATGTCATTTGGGTCTCGGTCTCAAAACTAGCTTCATATGTTAATGCATGACCCATATATTTTGATATTGATCTAACCTCTTGCTTTATCATGTTTTTCAGGATGAAAAATTATGGTTGATCCTCATGGGATTATGGTAATTTTTAATCAATTGTTTCCCATTGATTTGATGGTGGTTTTAGTTACTTTTCAGGCCTAAACTAGAAGGGGTCGACCCATGGGGTTGACCCTCTCAGGTTCTGTTCAAAACAGAACCAATTTTGTGAAACCTGCTTGAAAGGGTCGACCCCTGGGGTCGACCCCTGTAACCCAGAACCAAATGTTGGTTCTGTTTGGGTTCTGGAAACACGAGGGTCGACCCCTGGGGTCGACCCCTGTAAAACAGAAAATAAAATTCGTTCTGTTTGGCTTCTGTTTGCCCGAGGGTCGACCCCAAGGGTCGACCCTTTCCGGTTCGACCTCCAGTCGTGATTTTTGACCGCCGTTTTCTTGCTCATAAAGTCTTCCAATCCGAGTCCAACTTCCACAAATCACTCCACAAAATGTGGATCTGGTCCCTAGGCTATCTTTTGACTGTCCTAAACCTATAAAACATCTTATTGGATTGAAAACCCTAAGGAGGGACTAAGCTAGATCTAAAAATCTCGAATTCCTCTCTATCCTTGTGTGTGCAGGTCGCAAGCAGCAGCTCCAAGGGTTCTTCCACCATGTTTTGAGTGTGAATGTGAAGGGAAGTAGCTGCAAACAAGTTTTCAATCGATCTCCTACCAGAAGTTGCATAGAGAATCAAGCTACAACATCATTTGTGCAAGAATCCTTCATCATCCTTCAAGAACGATCTAAGGGGAGTCAAGAAAGATCAAAGGGAGATAAAGAGAATGCTGTCCAAAGAAAAGAAGAGCCAAGCAAGCACAGATTAAACCTCCGTTCAAGTGTAGATTCAAGCCACATTCAAGATCAACAACATAGATTCAAAGGGGAGCCAAATCAGGAGTTTTTCTCAACTGAGTCTTATTGTGTTTTAAGTTTCAGATTTGTATCTCTTATAAACTGCATACTTGTGTGTGTGTGGGTCGTTGTTGGATCCGTGGTCATTTGTGTGTGTCGTATTGGATTCATGTGTGTGCGTAGGTCTTCCTAGATTTACGTGTGTGTGAGGTTTGCTGCACTTGTCGCAGTGTTTGTGTATTTTGTTGATCCGCCTGTTGGATTGTGTTGGAGACTACGTCTCCGTGCATGTGTGTGTGTGTGTGTGTGCATTGGGGCACGCCCCCTTGTGTGTTTGCAGGCGTTGTCCTGCGTGTGTGGTTGGAGCGTCGTCTCCGGTTGGGGATTTATCCCCGAGTGAAGCCTCACCTAATTTGGTGAGGGGTGGACGTAGGGAGCCCGTCGTGGTCCCGAACCACCTTAAAATCCCTGTGTATTATTGTTTGCTCTGTGCGTTGTCTTGGTTTGATTGTTGAACCCTTTTATATGATCGTGTGGGAACGGTAAGATTGAGAGAATCTGTTTCTTGGCTTAATTAACTTCCTTAATCTTGTTGAAAGGAATTTACTCCACCACACAGCATTCGTCTTGTCGTCTAGTGTGAGGATTAGTGTAAGCAATTATCTAACTTGCTATTCAACAGATTTGATATTTTAATTATTGTTTCATTACACTTGTTAAAACTGGAAGAGTTTCCTTAAAATTTGTAATCACCCAATTCACCCCCCTCTTGGGTGTCATTGATCGTGGGACCCAACAATTGGTATCAGAGCTAAGGCTCTAATTTCATAGATCTAACGATCTAGAGTGATCCGGATCAATGACTACCATGATGTACACATTGACAAATCCACCCGTGTTTGATGGCTGTAATTTTGATTTGTGGTTAGGAAGGATGTGCAGTCTAGTCAACTCATATGATCCTAAGCTATGGAAGCTTATTTGACATGGTCCTCATGAATTGCCTAAAGACAAAAATGTCTGGACTGAAAATCAAAAGCACATACATGATCAAAATTGCTTGGTTTTGAAGTTGCTTACTGCTGTAGTTGATTCTAATTATTTTTCTTTTGTCTCCCATTGCAGATCCGTGAAGGAAATATTGGATTGATTAGCAGATCTCAAGGAGGAGCTTAAAGACAGATGTCTTGTAGCGGGCACGAGTGAACAAGCGAGTGGTCAGCCAAGTGAATCGAGCTCAAAGGTAAACTCTGACTCTAATTATGAAGATGATTTTAACTATGAAGAGTTGTTGAATGTCTATGAAGAGCTGCCTGATAAATACAAGAAGTTAAAGTCTGAAAACAAAAAATTGAAAAAGAATGTTGGTCAAAATAAAAGTGATTCCTCATGCAAAGAATGATCACACCTTAAGGAATTGATTGATGGTTACATGTTTGACATTGAAATTCATAAAGATCAAATCTCTTCCTTAAGAAATGAAAATAAGGAGATGAAAGAGAGAATGAGTCTAATGGACATTGGCCAAATTGAATTTGCTCATGATAAGAAACTTGAAAGAGAAAATGAGAAACTAAAGGAGTTGAACAATGCCATGTCTGAAAGATTGTTGAGACTTGAAAAAGGAAAATCTTTGGTCATTAGAGAATGTGAAAATATGGATGAGTTTAGGTAAGAAGTAGAATGTCTCAAGACTATCAATGTCATGTTGAATGTTAGTCTTTCCACTTGTGAAGAAGAACTTGCCAATTCTGAATTGCACATTTCATCTCTTGAAAAAGAAATTTCTGGCTTGAATGCTTCATTGTCTAAATTTGTGAATGGCCAAGAAAACTTAGATAAATTGCTGGGCATGAAAGTGAACATTCAAAAAGAAAGGCTGGGTTTTAATCTAGTGAACAAAAAGAAATTTGAGAGTAAGCTACACACTTCTTTTGTTCATACCACTTGTGCACCCAGCACCTCCACATCTCGCTCCCATGAACACACCATGTCAAGAACTCAATCAAACCTGAAAAAGAGTGTGGATGTCCAGAATGTGCATGCTAGAAACATTCATGTAAACTTTCATGCATCTAAGAAAAGAAATGTCTCTTGTCTTTACTGTGGAAAACTTGGACACATGATGCATGATTGTTTCATTATGAAAAATGATGATTTGAAAGCTTGCAGGAACAGAACTGACTCCAAAAATTTAAAGCAATCATTTACTACAAAATCTCTCATGCATTACAATCACTGTGGTAAAGGAGGTCATACAATTTCACACTGCTAGCTACAAACAAAGAAAAAGAATTTTCATTCAACACATCATGCTCAAATGTACAAAATGGTCAACCAAATGAGAAGAGTGAATGTGACGTCACATGCTTCAAATGATTTTCATGCCTTTAACCTCTTGAAGCCATGTTGTCGTTACTGTGGTAAATTTGGGCAAAACATGCATGCATGCTTTCTAAAGGAAAATGATGATTTGAGTGTTGTTAAGAAGTGGAAGCCACGTGCCAAAGATGCTGCTAACCCACAAGGACCCAAGATGGTTTGGGTACCTAAGAATGTCAAATAAGAAATCTATTTTGCAGGTGTGCCATGGAGTGTAAAGTATGAAATCTGTTTTCAATCAAGAAGGTAAGGCACATTGGCCAAGTGACATAAGTCAGGTTGGAATAAAAATCAAAAATTGAATTTGAAGATCAGGTGATATCCCTCCTACTTTATGTAGTGTCTCTGTCATGTTTTGACTTACTCTGGGTCATATAGTCATGTAATCTTGCATATGTCTGCACATGCATTTCATTCATAGTTGTTTGCATATTTGTGCGCATATCACTTGTCATATAGCATCTTGTTGTAGGAGAGCTTGAAGATTCTTCAGATCATGATCTCACTACATATTTTGAGTTTGCATACACTTTCACGCACTGTCTTGCATAAGTTGAATATTCTGAATTCATGTCATAATGCATAGCAATATTCCTACCTTCACCACCCTTGACTACATAGTATATCAAATGGTGACATGTGGAAGGGCAGATTTTGCCTGTCAGAAAGCAATCACTACGCGTGAGGTGATCTTCAGATCTAAGTTCTCCTCCCGGTACTATGAGTCAATTAGTTACAGGCTACAGATGGCATTGGATTGTTACTGAACATCTTGCATTCATACACACACTAAGGGGGAGCAACCACATTCATCATATGGGATTAATGTTAAGGTTCACACATGCGTCATGCATTGCATCTAGAGCTGTCTAAGAGATGCCAATTGTAAAATGAATTTGTTGTTAATCAATTTGAATCGAAATTGACAAATCAACTCTGTTGGTCTTGAATGCAGATTACACTCCCAAAATCCAAATGCGGATGGGCTGGCCGTGACTAATCTTGAATCAAATGAGGAATACCTTGCAAGGATGAAAATGATAAAAATTTTCTCAATCCACCACCGGGAGATAGGAAGTGATCTTGATAGTACCCAAGACATGGTATGAAAAGTGCGCATCTCTGTTAACGAAGGATGGGTTCAATAGGTGAAAGACTTGGAAGTAAAAGGATTCTCAAGGCAAAGGTAAGAAAGTAAAATCTGAAATATCAACCTCCGTGAGGTTGGTGATCTTAGTAATTGAAGGCTTCCAATCTTGTCTCCTGAACCAAGGTAATTCATCCTTATCAACTCATGCAATGGCCTTTTTGTCACTTGGTGATACCTTTAGATGACAAGTGTTGATTCTAAAAATTTGAGTTGTCATTTACTAGCATGCTGTGACAAATTGGTTGAATCTAGTTTGATGTGATGAGCATACTTAATTGATGAAAACCGTGAGAGATGTGCATGAAATGGTTGGTTATTGAATGACACTTAAATTGAATTGCATAACTGGTATATCAAATGGTGTCTGTGAAAGAGTGGATTATGTCCACTTAGAAGCATTCCCTATGCGTTGAGTTGGGTCTTTGGACTAAAATCTCCGCCTCGTACCAGATCTTGACTGGCTTGTGATTGATTGATTTTTGAATGAATCCTTGAGCTGAGTTATGTAAATTGAAAATATGTTTGTGATTAAATGATCAAGACATTTAACTTTTGGATGAATTCTCATTTCAAAACTTGTGAAAGACCTTTGAAAATATATTTTTGATCAATTCTAAAATTTGGGTTGCATTGCTTAATTTTGATCATTTATGCACCCTTATTCATAAAGGTCATGTCATAAACAATGTTTGCTGATTCATGGATTGAATGTGGATGATCTCAATAAGATTTCTATCACATTGGCTTGAAAATCAAAGCTCTCATCTTATTTTTGCATCCTGTCTTTCATTATCATACAGTTATAGGTTGCATGCATCAGAATCCAATGCATTAGGTGCATTTAGTTCACTTAAATGAAAAACTAAAAACACACACTTTGCACCCATATTAATTTCTGCATTGCATTAGAACTCATGCATAAGTCGCACTTAGTTCATTATGTTGGCGTCCATTCAATTGGTATCAAATTGACATCACATTGCTCGCATGCATGTCATAGTGCATTTGCATAAACTCCCAATGTGTGCTTGTGTGTTATTATATACTATTCACCCCCATCCTTGAAATTTCTATGACCTTATGCCTTCTTGATAAATAATGTTGCAATTGAGTCATTAACGGTGTGCTTCATGTTGTACACTATGCAGGAAGTAAAAGTGCATCTATTTAGGGGGAGTTGTATTTGTCACGCCCCGAGAGCGGAAGATACCCGGAGATGCGTGACGAGTTTATATCAATCATGTCAATCAGAGTAGAAGTGTATTCGACACAAAGACAGAGATGCGCAAAAGTAAAGATAACACAATCCATTTATTTCTTCATAATAAATAGTCTATTACAAACCCAATACTCTATTCAAAAAAAAAGTACACATTTGACTCAAGAAATACATAAAAGACTAGATGACACTTGGAAAAGCTCTAGCTCTTTCACTCTTGATTCTCCCCATCCGATTGACTTTCCTCATCGTCGGACTTACCTGAAAAGTAGGGACAACACGGAGTGAGCGAACGCTCAGTAGGAAATTATATCTCAGGAACTAGCAAAGGGGTTTAAGTAATTACATCTTTCATGAATGCGCTATAGCTATGCATGCTCGCATAAAACGACAAGATAGAAAGAGGATATAACAGTAAGATAACAGGGGAACTAGTCATGAACCTTTCAAGAACTTATATCAAATGACCTCAAGATATTCAAGCAAGTACTTTATCATGTCAAGATGAAATTTGGCTATCACGTTCAAGTACGCAAGTAATTACCCTTTTTCGGGCCACGCAAGTCATGTAATATCAAGTCAAGTACAAGTACAAGATTTGTGGAATGTTCAATCAAGCTAGTCATGCACTTCGGTATAATACCAATACCGTGATCAATCAACTCCCATGGGCACAAGTACTTTCGGGTGCTCCTCCCAGGACCAGATCGGGCCCTATATGCGCAGGCATTAATCATGTATTTTAACATCCACTTTTGTATATAGCCAATATGGAATTTCAAGGATAAAGCTTGTAGACATGTAGGATAGACTTTGAAAGAATAGAGTCCAAAAATATGATACTTGACATAGATAGGCGATAATAACGGTACAATCACGATTGTCGATAAAACTAGGTGGAATTGGTTCCCTTAACTCGGGTACCATGATAAGTAAGTAGAGACACTCTTTTATATAGAATTGAGGTCCATATGAATAGCACCTCAATGGCAAGACGTCCTCATTCTTAATATAGAATTGAGGTTCACAAGAACATCAAGTTTGATATAGAATTGGGGTTTACAAGAACATCATAACAACGGCATATTCTTCCCCGTTCATTAAGATAATTCTCATATCATACTCATGGCATGACATGAGGGCCGGTATCACCATGTTTCTATAGAGGGACATGAGAAAGATTGTGTAATGGATTTTTATGGTACAACCAGCTCAGTCGGCCTTGAGGGAATCCAAGGCGGCGAGGAGTCTTACGGAGGTCTCTATGACTAACTTGCTAGTCCAAAGGAACGGAATGTCCAATGGAGAGCTTGTATGTCAACGAGAATTGAGTGTGTAATGCGATAAATCATCGTAGAAAACATGGGACTATAGTCACGGAGTGGAGTAATAGTGCCTATATATAAATATATGTAATGAATCCCTCGGATAACAGTAATCAGGAAAAATCAGTAATGCAGAAAGTAGCGACTTTGGTAAAGTCATTTTTTCATGTAATTAACGCCTTAATCAGGGGCGTTTATATTAGATTTGACGACGTGTACAGCAGTCGTCCTTTCAATATTTCTAGTTTTGCAGAATATTATAAATCTGGAAATTTTAATGAAACGCGCCCTGGACAGGGGCGTTAGTTTACAGAAGGCGCCCTGGTATGGGGCTTCAGTTCAAGAAAAGATGATCTGGACAAGGTCGTTAATTCACAAGTTTACAAGTTTCGAGACAATGAAATTTCAGGAAACATGATATATGGTCAGTACCATAAGAAATATCAGGATTACAAGAGATTGGCCATGCATTAACTTAGAATCATGTTTGCATTGATATATAATTTTTAAACATGGTGTTTATTAATTAAGAGAAATTGACGTCCGTGTGCAGGGCGTCAAATATTAAATTGACGACCTAGTCGTGGTCGTGTCTTTTAATGTAGCGTCCTTGATAAGGGCGTCTATTTCAAAACTCTTTAGAAACTAACCGAAACGCATGAAATCTATATGCAGGTATTAACGGATGATGTTATAAATATTAATATGCTAGTTTGGGCTACAATCCCAGAGAAAATCCTACCTTTTGATGAAACGTGAAGGATCTGGTGAAGAGACGATACTCTGTTTGTACAGAGTGCTCACCGAAAGAAGAAACTGAAGGAGAAGTTGCAGATGATTATGATGAAGAACCTTACGTCCTTCAATTATATGAGAGCTCCTTCTCGACGTAGACAACCTACAGAATCATGAGATGAAGAATATCAATATTCTTCATGACTATCTCATAGACAGGGGAAGAAGAACATCACCTGTTCTTCACGTATGATAGGAACACTTCGGGATGAAGAACCCTCGTTCTTTAATGGAAGACAGAAGCTCCTCAACCTGCGATAGAAGAATAAGATGGAGAAGAATTATTCCTCCTAATACCTAATCAGCAGAGGAGAAACAATAGGAAGGACCAACCTCTCTTCACGGATGACTGCAGCAGAACCTTCTTCGGCCAAACATCCTTAGGGTTTGTTTGAACAAGGTTATTTATAGGATTTTGGGAATCCTAATAGGGTTAGTGTTTTGATTAGAAGTAACACTTCCATGATAGAGTTATTACTACATTCGAACTCTTTCTCATAGTTATCAACTTACCCTGGATAAGTTCCCGGTTCGAACGAAACTGGAATGGAATTAACGCCTTATGCTAGGGCGTCGAATTTTAAATTGACGCCTTGACGCGCGTCGTTTCTTGTTGAAACGCGTCCATGTAAAGGGCGTTACTCTTTTTATTGTCTTTTTATGCCTTTTATTTATTTTGGCCGTCTGAAATTTGACGCCGTGAAACGTGGGCGTCCTTTCTTAAAAACGCGCCTTAGATGAGGGCGTAGCGCCTTGCTCCAAGGCGCTAATTTCATCAGGGCTTTGTTCTTCTTGTTTCAACCTTTTTCATTTGTTCACTTAATCTTTTAGTTTATTTCAATTTATCTAAATTTATTTCTTTTAATTTTATACGGGTTGCTACACCCTCCCCCACTTAAAAGAATTTGGTCCCCAAATTCATAACATATATTTACATATGGAGAGTGTAGAGTTCATACCTTCTAAAATAACTCTGGAAATCGCTTCCTCATAGATTCCTCGGTCTCCCATGTAGCTTCATGTTCTGAATTCTTATTCCATTGTACTTTTAGCATGGGAATAACCTTATTCCTTAGGGTTCGTACTTCTCGGTCTAGTATTCTTATGGGCTTCTGCTCGTATGTGAGATCTTTCCGGATTACTAGATTTCCATGCTCAATAATATGTGATGGATCATGCACATACTTCTTCAACATAGATATGTGGAACACATCATGTACTTCGGACAGTTGAGGTGGCAATGCGATGCGATAAGCAACCTCGCCAACTCTTTCTAGTATCTCAAAAGGTCCGATAAATCTTGGTGTAAGCTTGCCCTTAACACCAAATCTTCGTATTCCACGTCCAGGCGATATCTTGAGAAATACATGATCTCCAACTTGGAATTCAAGATCTCTTCTTCTTGTGTCGGCATAAGCTTTTTGTCTAGACTGAGCAACTTGTAGTCTTTCTCTGATCAATTGTATCTTCTCGGTAGTGTCCCTTACCATGTCTGGACCTAATAGTTGTTTCTCTCCAACTTCGTCCCAGCATAAGGGTGATCGACAACTCCTTCCGTATAAGGCTTCAAAAGGTGCCATTTGTATACTTGCCTGGTAGCTATTATTGTATGCAAATTCGACCAGAGGCAAGTGATCACGCCAGTTTCCACCAAAATCAATAATGCATGCTCTTAGCATATCTTCGACTACTTGATTGGTTCTCTCGGTCTGACCATCCGTTTGAGGGTGAAAAGCTGTACTAAAGTTAAGTCTCGTCCCCAACGAATGTTGTAGTCCCTTCCAAAAATGAGAAGTAAAACGGGGATCTCTGTCAGACACGATTGAAACAGGAATACCATGTAATCTGACTATTTCCTTGATGTATAGTGCAGCTAAGACATCAACTGACCATCGACTCTTGATTGGCAAGAAATGCGCTGATTTAGTCAATCGGTCAATGATAACCCATATTCCATCATGTCCTCTTTTTGATTTAGATAAACCCATGATGAAATCCATACCAATATCCTCCCACTTCCATTTAGGGATATCTAGAGGATGTAGTTTTCCAGCAGGCTTTTGGTGTTCCGCCTTGACTTGTTGGCATGTGAGACAGCGTGATACGTAGTCCGCTATTTCTCTTTTCATGTTGGGCCACCAAAAATTTCTTTTTACATCTTGGTACATTTTGGTAGATCCTGGATGAATCGTATACCTTGACCTATGAGCTTCGTCTAAGATCTTCTTCTTTACCTCGGGACAATCCGGTATGCAAGTTCTATTCCTGAATATTAATCTTCCTTCACAAGTTATTTGGAAATCCGATTGTCCTTCCAGTTTGCCTTTGATCTCTACTAACATTGGGTCATTATCTTGAAGTGCTTGTATTTCAGTTAATAGGTCTGACTGTATGCTTATATGAGATAATGTGACACATCTAGGGTCTGTGTCCATGCTTATATTGAGTTCAGAGAATTGCTCCAGTAATTTCCATTCTTGAATCATACAATTGGCTAACAGTGCTCTCGGCTTTCGACTAAGGGCATCTGCTACATGATTACCCTTTCGGGATGATATTGTATATTGAAGTCGAAGTCCTTGAGATATTCCAGCCATCGTCTTTGCCTCATATTTAACTCCTTCTGTGAGAAAAGATATTTGAGACTCTTATGATCGGAGTATACAGTAAACTGTACTCCATAAAGATAATGTCTCCATATTTTGAGTGCAAATACTACCGCGGCCAATTCTAAGTCATGGACGGGGTAGTTCTCTTCATGCTTCTTTAATTGACGAGAAGAGTAGGCTATAACCTTTCCTTGTTGCATTAGAACACATCCGAGGTCAATGCCAGAAGCATCAGTGTATATCTCGAACTTTTCTCCTTCAATTGGCAATGCTAAGATAGGAGCTGTAGTAAGATGATCCTTGAGAGTTTGGAAGCTTCTTTCACATTCCTCACTCCATTCATAACGGATCTCCTTGCGAGTTAACCTCGTAAGTGGCACGGCGATTTTAGAGAAATCCTTGATGAATCGCCTGTAATAGCCGGCAAGACCTAAGAAACTTCGGATCTCGCTAGCATTGGTCGGTCTTTCCCAGTTCCTTACAGCTTCAACCTTTGATGGGTCTACAGACAAGCCATCCTTTGATATAACATGTCCGAGAAAAGTCACTTCTTCGAGCCAGAATTCACACTTGCTAAGTTTTGCATATAATTGGTTTGTCCTCAATATTTGTAATGCAATCCTCAAATGTTCCTCATGCTCTTCCTTGGTCTTGGAATAAATCAATATATCATCAATAAAGACCACCGCGAATTGATCCAAATAAGGCCTGAATATACTATTCATTAACTGCATAAAGGCAGCAGGGGCATTCGTTAGTCCGAAAGGCATAACAACAAATTCATAATGGCCATACATGCTTCTGAATGCGGTTTTATGAATATCCTCGTCCTTGATTCTTAGTTGGTGATATCCTGACCTAAGATCAATTTTGGAAAAGTACTTGGATCCTGAAATTTGATCAAACAATTCATCGATTCTCGGCAGTGGATACTTGTTCTTGATAGTGAGATGATTCAACTGTCGATAGTCGATGCATAACCTCACGGATCCGTCTTTCTTCTTTACAAATAATACAGGCGCTCCCCACGGGGAAGTACTTGGTCTAATGAATCCTTTCTTAATGAGTTCCATCAATTGCTCTTTTAACTCCTTGAGTTCAGCAGGTGACATCCTATAAGGTGCCTTTGAAATTGGACCAGCACCAGAGACTAAGTCAATGGTGAAGGCCAATTCTCTTTGTGGGGGTAATCCAGGCAAATCTTCCGGAAATACGTCTGGAAATTCTTGCACTACTGGAATGTCTTCTAGCTTAGTTTCCTTAGCTTCTTTAACTGTGATAAATGCAAGGAAAGATACACATCCTTTCCTGATGAGCTTGCTAGCTCGGAGAGCCGAAACAAAAGGGGATTTGCTTCGACTCTTAGGGCTAGTGAAGATTAATTCTGGAAATTCCTTGAATGTAACCTTGCTATTGCGGCAATCAACCGTTGCCTGATACTTGGATAACCAATCTGCTCCTAGTATAACATCATACTCTTTCAGATCTAAACATATGAGATCAATAGGGAGATTTCTACCCTGAACCAATACTTCGCAGTTTTGGTAATGATGTGTAATATCAGTCTCATCACCCAGAGGAGTAGACAAAACTAACTTTATCCATTCCGGTTCTAGGGGTAATGGGTCAGCAAACTTCTTAGAAATAATAGAATGCGATGCACCAGTATCAATTAAGACATATGCATTCTTGGAACAAACTTTCAATGTACCTTCCACTAAGCCGCCTTCTTCTTCTTGCTCGGTCTCCTTGATTGCATGAAGACGAGCATTCTTGGTTACTGGGCGCTTTCCGTCATCGGCTTGGTTATTTAGTAGTGGGCAATCGGGAATCCGATGCTCACGACTCCCACAACGGAGACATGCTCCAAGTTTCCTCCAGCATTCTTCTGCTCTATGACCCGCTTTATCACAATGTTTGCACACTGTATTTGAAGAGGTAGTGGTGATAGAGAAGGGCTTGGTCTTCTTGAACTTTTGGTCTTGTGAGGATGCTCCTCCATTGCTAGGCCTTTTCTTGAAGTTGGGTTTAAAGGAACCCGAACCTGTAACTTGTTCCTTCTTATCCTTACCACGAATCCTATCAGACAGTTCCGTGGCATCTTCTAATAGTTGAGCTCGGCGTACTATCTCCGAGTAGACTTGAATGTCCATCGGCGCCAGTTGAGTAATAGCTTGGGGCCTGAGCCCATTAAGAAACCTCCTAGCTTTCATTTTCTCGGTGCTAACTAGATGCTTAGCATACCGAGATAATCTAGAGAATTGGGCCTCATACTCGGCCACTGACAAAGATCGTTGCTTTAATGCAGCAAATTCTACAGCCTTCTTTTCCTGAACTCGGTCCGAGAAATATTTTGCGTTGAAGTGTTCAACGAATTCCACCCACGTAACCTGATCTTGATTTATAGTAGCCTCTATTGATTCCCACCAGCATCTAGCATCCCTTTCTAACTGAAAAGTAGCTAATAAGACCTTATCTTGATCCGTGCATTGCATAACACGGAATATTCGTTCTGTTTCCCTAATCCAGTGTTCAGCGTCATCTGGATCAGTAGAACCCGTGAACTTGGGCGGGTTCATGTTCTTGAAAGTCTGGTGGAGACTTCCTGCTCGTTGTCCACCTCCTTGTGTTACTTGTTGCAGCACTTGAGTCATGCCTTGCAGTGTACGCTGCATGTTGCGCCATTGAGCACGTTCGGCAGCCATTATCCTACAATTATAATAACTAGATTAATACGTGATTTGTATTTTAAAGACTAGCATTCTATGTTAACTTTAACCCTTGGTTCTACCCAATCTCACTGGTTAAAGGGTTAAAACCTATCCTTGGACTTGGGTTTTTCCTAGGAATTGAATACCCTAGGCTCTGATACCACAAAAACTGTCACGCCCCGAGAGCGGAAGATACCCGGAGATGCGTGACGAGTTTATATCAATCATGTCAATCAGAGTAGAAGTGTATTCGACACAAAGACAGAGATGCGCAAAAGTAAAGATAACCCAATCCATTTATTTCTTCATAATAAATAGTCTATTACAAACCCAATACTCTATTCAAAAAAAGAAAAGTACACATTTGACTCAAGAAATACATAAAAGACTAGATGACACTTGGAAAAGCTCTAGCTCTTTCACTCTTGATTCTCCCCATCCGATTGACTTTCCTCATCGTCGGACTTACCTGAAAAGTAGGGACAACACGGAGTGAGCGAACGCTCAGTAGGAAATTATATCTCAGGAACTAGCAAAGGGGTTTAAGTAATTACATCTTTCATGAATGCGCTATAGCTATGCATGCTCGCATAAAACGACAAGATAGAAAGAGGATATAACAGTAAGATAACAGGGGAACTAGTCATGAACCTTTCAAGAACTTATATCAAATGACCTCAAGATATTCAAGCAAGTACTTTATCATGTCAAGATGAAATTTGGCTATCACGTTCAAGTACGCAAGTAATTACCCTTTTTCGGGCCACGCAAGTCATGTAATATCAAGTCAAGTACAAGTACAAGATTTGTGGAATGTTCAATCAAGCTAGTCATGCACTTCGGTATAATGCCAATACCGTGATCAATCAACTCCCATGGGCACAAGTACTTTCGGGTGCTCCTCCCAGGACCAGATCGGGCCCTATATGCGCAGGCATTAATCATGTATTTTAACATCCACTTTTGTATATAGCCAATATGGAATTTCAAGGATAAAGCTTGTAGACATGTAGGATAGACTTTGAAAGAATAGAGTCCAAAAATATGATACTTGACATAGATAGGCGATAATAACGGTACAATCACGATTGTCGATAAAACTAGGTGGAATTGGTTCCCTTAACTCGGGTACCATGATAAGTAAGTAGAGACACTCTTTTATATAGAATTGAGGTCCATATGAATAGCACCTCAATGGCAAGACGTCCTCATTCTTAATATAGAATTGAGGTTCACAAGAACATCAAGTTTGATATAGAATTGGGGTTTACAAGAACATCATAACAACGGCATATTCTTCCCCGTTCATTAAGATAATTCTCATATCATACTCATGGCATGACATGAGGGCCGGTATCACCATGTTTCTATAGAGGGACATGGCAAAGATTGTGTAATGGTTTTTATGGTACAACCAGCTCAGTCGGCCTTGAGGGAATCCAAGGCGGCGAGGAGTCTTACGGAGGTCTCTATGACTAACTTGCTAGTCCAAAGGAACGGAATGTCCAATGGAGAGCTTGTATGTCAACGAGAATTGAGTGTGTAATGCGATAAATCATCGTAGAAAACATGGGACTATACTCACGGAGTGGAGTAATAGTGCCTATATATAAATATATGTAATGAATCCCTCGGATAACAGTAATCAGGAAAAATCAGTAATGCAGAAAGTAGCGACTTTGGTAAAGTCATTTTTTCATGTAATTAACGCCTTAATCAGGGGCGTTTATATTAGATTTGACGACGTGTACAGCAGTCGTCCTTTCAATATTTCTAGTTTTGCAGAATATTATAAATCTGGAAATTTTAATGAAACGCGCCCTGGACAGGGGCGTTAGTTTACAGAAGGCGCCCTGGTATGGGGCGTCAGTTCAAGAAAAGACGATCTGGACAAGGTCGTTAATTCACAAGTTTACAAGTTTCGAGACAATGAAATTTCAGGAAACATGATATATGGTCAGTACCATAAGAAATAGCAGGATTACAAGAGATTGACCATGCATTAACTTAGAATCATGTTTGCATTGATATATAATTTTTAAACATGGTGTTTATTAATTAAGAGAAATTGACGTCCGTGTGCAGGGCGTCAAATATTAAATTGACGACCTAGTCGTGGTCGTGTCTTTTAATGTAGCGTCCTTGATAAGGGCGTCTATTTCAAAACTCTTTAGAAACTAACCGAAACGCATGAAATCTATATGCAGGTATTAACGGATGATGTTATAAATATTAATATGCTAGTTTGGGCTACAATCCCTGAGAAAATCCTACCTTTTGATGAAACGTGAAGGATCTGGTGAAGAGACGATACTCTGTTTGTACAGAGTGCTCACCGAAGAAGAAACTGAAGGAGAAGTTGCAGATGATTATGATGAAGAACCTTACGTCCTTCAATTATATGAGAGCTCTTCTCGACGTAGACAACCTACAGAATCATGAGATGAAGAATATCAATATTCTTCATGACTATCTCATAGACAGGGGAAGAAGAACATCACCTGTTCTTCACGTATGATAGGAACACTTCGGGATGAAGAACCCTCGTTCTTTAATGGAAGACAGAAGCTCCTCAACCTGCGATAGAAGAATAAGATGGAGAAGAATTATTCCTCCTAATACCTAATCAGCAGAGGAGAAACAATAGGAAGGACCAACCTCTCTTCACGGATGACTGCAGCAGAACCTTCTTCGGCCAAATATCCTTAGGGTTTGTTTGAACAAGGTTATTTATAGGATTTTGGGAATCCTAATAGGGTTAGTGTTTTGATTAGAAGTAACACTTCCATGATAGAGTTATTACTACATTCGAACTCTTTCTCATAGTTATCAACTTACCCTGGATAAGTTCCCGGTTCGAACGAAACTGGAATGGAATTAACGTCTTATGCTAGGGCGTCGAATTTTAAATTGACGCCTTGACGCGCGTCGTTTCTTGTTGAAACGCGTCCATGTAAAGGGCGTTACTCTTTTTATTGTCTTTTTATGCCTTTTATTTATTTTGGCCGTCTGAAATTTGACGCCGTGAAACGTGGGCGTCCTTTCTTAAAAACGCGCCTTAGATGAGGGCGTAGCGCCTTGCTCCAAGGCGCTAATTTCATCAGGGCTTTGTTCTTCTTGTTTCAACCTTTTTCATTTGTTCACTTAATCTTTTAGTTTATTTCAATTTATCTAAATTTATTTCTTTTAATTTTATACGGGTTGCTATAGTATTGTTATGTATTCATGATATTTTCGGTATACATGCTGGATCAAATTCGCACAATTCTGTACAAAATATGAAAATGAGTGTTAAAGATAAGGATATATGAATTTCGTTTCAACACTCTTGAGATATTAAACTTGCTGCATGTCTGTTGAAGAGACAGTTGAGGAAAAAGTTGCCTACCTATCTTTGTTGAAAAATCTGAAATGAAAATGAACGGCAGAGCAATGCTCGATCTCACTGAGTAAATTGGGCACATGTCACCTGAGACGTGATGTGGTTCATATCTGAAAAGTGTGGACTGGTACCTCTGTTCAAAATGAGGTGAAATGGTTCAGTATTCTGAGTAACCGGGGATTCTGGCATGAGCTCCATGCCTCTACTCGCGTAAAAATGAATTATTTGAACTTGATCATTCTTAGAAAAATTCTATTTATCTGTGAAAAATTGTTGAGGTAGAGCGAAGCCTCCAATACACTGTTCTCAAAATTGAAGTGTAGTCTGTAAAATGTCTCCTTGTGTTGATCTGAAAATCTGAATATCCATATTGAAACTATCATTTTTCATATTACTCACTTACACATCTGAAAATTTGATTTAATATGTATTCAGAAAGTTGATTGATTGCATTAATCTCCTATATGATTGCACAATCTCTTATGTGCTACACATGTGTATTCCGATTGTCATGACTCTCTTGCATCTTTCCTATACACATCCCCTCTTAAATAAGTACGGGGGAGCTGTGTTGCATGTATATATAAGTATCTATTTGTTCGCTTGTATATGCATCTTACATGCCATCACATGCATAAGTTGCATCTCATGCATTTCAAACCACAAATCAAAAATTAAAAATCTAGAAAATACTGAAAACCAAAAATTGAGTGGACTTCCCATGCTATTTACTTGCTCAAAATTTTTTTGTGTTTGCTTGGCAAATGGGGAGAAAGATTGGGCACATCCAAGTAATCAACATTTGGTATCCTCTCTAGTCAACATTTGGTATCTGAATTTCCAATACAAATCAGTGATTTGGTGCCTCCCATACATTCCATGAACCCACTTATTTATAATTTGCTCCTGCTTCATCAGAATTTCAAATGTGGGTTATTGTTCCTTGCTCCTTTATCATACTATAATTTCCTCTTCATGCGGGAGAATGATTGGTATTACCCCGCCTTTTGATAATGTCAAAGGGGGAGAAATATTTTGTGTGATTCATCATTTCTGGTTTCATGATTGGGAGAGAAAAACATTTCAAAAATTTCATGTGAAATTTCATGTGATTCATGATTGCCTGTGACAGAAGAAAAATCATTTCGTTTGCCATCTTCACTAAGATTGTCATCATTCATCACTAAGTTTATCATCATCAAAAAGGGGGAGATTGTTGAGCTTTGGTTTTGATGATAACTAAACTTCATGTGTGACGGAGATTGTTGAACTATGGTTTTGATAATAACTAAACTTCATGTGTGATGATAGTGGTTTTGATAATCAGAATATATTGTGTGATTGATTAATGGACAATGTCTTTATGACAAACGAACTCACATGTTGCTATCTTGCTTTGCAGGTACTGTTACTGGGCTAGAATGCATGCGCCTTCATGCATGTTTTAGTGTGGGAATATTAAGACTAATGTTCTTGTTCTTTTTGCCCATACCAACGTGGATTTATTAGTGATTCATTGATATGAATTGATTGCTTGTCATTGTGTAAATCATTTCTATTTCATTGTTTGTCCTTGTTGAAAGGATCGTCATCTTCCTTTCACTCATACAAATTCAATCATTCCTCAAATGGCAAGTGTGCTTAGATTCTGAACTTTTGGACTGAACATGCAACTCATGTGTGCTTAACTGAAACCATTTTCAGATGATCTAAATGCTCCCAGATGATTGAATAAATGTTGCTCTGAACTGAAGTTGGAACTCATATGAGGATCTTAAGATGAAAATGTTATCAAAGCATTTATATGTCTCATGCTAGTGCTTTCATGTTCATACTTCATGTCATTTGGGTCTTGGTCTCAAAACTAGCTTCATATGTTAATGCATGACCTATATATTTTGATTTTGATCTAACCTCTTGCTTTATCATGTTTTTTAGGATGAAAAATCATGGTTGATCCTCATGGGATTATGGTAATATTTAATCAATTATTTCCCATTGATTTGATGGTGGTTTTAGTTACTTTTCAGGCCTAAACTAGAAGGGGTCGACCTTCTCAGGTTCTGTTCAAAACAGAACCAATTTTGTGAAACCTGCCTAAAAGGCTCGACCCCTGGGGTCGACCCATTGAAGGGTTGACCCCTGGGGTCGACCCCTGTAACCCAGAACCAAATGTTGGTTATGTTTGGGTTCTGGAAGCACGAGGGTCGACCCCTGGGGTTGACCCCTGTAAAACAGAACATAAAATTAGTTCTGTTTGGCTTCTGTTTGCCCGAGGGTCGACCCCAAGGGTCGACCCTTTCCGGTTCGACCTCCAGCCGTGATTTTTGACCGCCATTTTCTTGCTCCTAAAGTCTTTCAATCCGAGTCCAACTTCCACAAATCACTCCACAAAATGTGGATCTAGTCCCCAGGCTGTCTTTTGACTATCCTAAACCTATAAAACATCTTATTGGATTGAAAACCCTAAGGAGGGACTAAGCTAGATCTGAAAATCTCGAATTCCTCTCTATCCTTGTGTGTGCAAGTCGCAAGCAGCAACTCCAGGGGTTCTTCCACCATGTTTTGAGCATGAATGTGAAGGGAAGTAGCTGCAAACAAGTTTCCAATCGATCTCCTACCAGAAGTTGCATAGAGAATCAAGATACAACATCATTTGTGCAAGAATCCTTCATCATCCTTCAAGAACGATCTAAGGGGAGTCAAGAAAGATCAAAGGGAGATAAAGAGAGTGCTGTCCAAAGAAAAGAAGAGCCAAGCAAGTACAGATTAAACCTCCGTTAAAGTGTAGATTCAAGCCACATTCAAGATCAACAACATAGATTCAAAGGGGAGCCAAATCAGGAGTTTTTCTCAACTGAGTCTTATTGTGTTTTAAGTTTCAGATTTGTATCTCTTATAAACTGCATACTTGTGTGTGTGTGGGTCGTTATTGGATCCGTGGTCATTTGTGTGTGTCGTATTGGATTCATGTGTGCGTAGGTCTTCCTAGATCTACGTGTGTGTGAGGTTTGCTGCACTTGTCACATCGTATGTGTATTTTGTTGATCCACCTGTTGGATTGTGTTGGAGACTACGTCTCCGTGCGTATGTGTGTGTGTGTGCATTGGGGCACGTCCCCGTGTGTGTTTGCAGGCGTCGTCCTGCGTGTGTGGTTGGAGCGTCGTCTCCGGTTGGGGATTTATCCCCGAGTGAAGCCTCACCTAATTTGGTGAGGGGTGGACGTAGGGAGCCCGTCGTGGTCCCGAACCACCTTAAAATCCCTGTGTATTATGGTTTGCTCTGCGCGTTGTCTTGTTTTGATTGTTGAACCCTTTTATATGATCGTGTGGGAACGGTAAGATTGAGAGAATCTGTTTCTTGGCTTAATTAACTTCCTTAATCTTGTTGAAAGGAATTTACTCCACCACGCAGCATTCGTCTTGTCGTCTAGTGTAAGGATTAGTGTAAGCTGTTATCTAACTTGCTGTTCAACAGATTTGATATTTTAATTGTTGTTTCATTACACTTGTTAAAACTGGAAGAGTTTCTTTAAAATTTGTAATCACCCAATTCACCCCCCTCTTGGGTGTCATTGATCGTGGGACCCAACAGTTTAGGATAACTTGCAGAAAATTAGAGTTCATCACGAGGAAGAGCAGACCTTGCACAGACCTTAGGCTTAATTAAACCAGATGTGCACTGACCGTGAAATGCGTAAACAGACATATGCACAGCCTTAAACTAGAGAAGAGCTCAGTGCAAAGTTTGCACCGACTATAATATGTCTAAGACAAAAACCTGCACCAACTATGAATAGGCTATAGCCATCCTCCGAGATCTACAGTGACTTGAACCGAGTTCGTATGCTGATAGACATATACGAACATGCACAGTGTATTACACCGACTTTCTATATGCACGGACCTTCAGATGCAGCAATAGTGTATTGCACCGATTGCACCGAGTTTCTATATGCATGGACCTTCAGATGCAGCAACAGTGTATTGCACCGAGTTTCTATATGCATGGAGTAAAACGTGCACAGACCTGAGCTATAGTGATTTGCATGAGACGCAATGTGAGACGCAAGATAATACGCAAGATATGCACAGACCTCACAGACCTTAGACATAGACATGCACCGACCGTGTGTCTGCTTTAGACACAACCTACACCGACCTTAATATATGCCTTAGATGAATCATGAGACGTAGGCATGCATTGAGACGTAGGCATGCATTGAGACGCAGGATGAGACGTAGCCCGAGACACAAGTGCAAATGAGAAGCAATGCAACGTGCTCAGATAAAACATTGCACTGACCTTAGACATAGCATGTGACGCAAGCTGAGATGCATCACATGCACTGAGACACAAAATAGCACTGACCTCATATGCGTTAGCTAAAAGAACATGCATGCAGCTACACCCTGCATAAACTTGCTCGCAGTAAGAGCTGCACAGACCTTATGAACACTAGCGAAAGCATGTGCAAAGGACTGCACGCACTGACCTTAGTGTGTGCATATGACTAACAACCTGAGAGAAAAGTGTGCACACAACCTATTCAAAGAAATGACTGTGCATTCAAACTGACGAGGTTCTATTCATATCTGAAAATGCAATGACCCAAAAATGAAACTGGGAGTGATTCTGACCTATAAAAAGTTGATGTTGCCAAAGTCAACGATTGGTCAAACCACTTTTGCCAATGGTCAAACCATTATTGTCAATCATTAAAACATGATAAGGATAGCGCCAATTCAGAGGAGACACAACAGATCCCCCACCGAGCGAAAGGGTACGGCTCGGCAAGGGTGATGAGCTCCGCGGTGGGGTGATGGATCCGGTGATCGAAGCGTTGGCATCGGTCGCACTTCTGTACGTAGGTCGCGCAGTAATGTTGGAGAGTGGGCCACCAGTAACCCTGCCGAAGTAAGATCCTGGCGAGCGATCTTGCTCCTTGGTGTGCTCCGCAGATGCCTTCGTGTACTTCCTGAATTGCTCGGCTGGCTTCGTCGGCGCCAATGCACTTGAGGAGGGGGCAGGAGAAAGATCTGTGATACAAGGCATTGTCCAGCATGACGAAACGCTGAGCATGGTACTTGAGCTTCCGAGCCTCCCGAGGGTCGGGGGGCTCTTGAGAATCCCGAAGCCAGGATATGTAGGGGGGTCCGCCAGTCGCTCAGGGGTGCCGGGTCAACGGTCATAAGCTCAGACTCGATGCTCGGTCGCTCGAGCTCTTCGAGAAGGATCGATCGTGTACCTGCGGGGTCGAGCAAGGAGGCCAGTCTAGAGAGGGCATCCGCTTGGGAGTTTTCCTCCCGAGTTATCCGGACTACCTCAAAGCTCTCGAAGAGTTGGGCCATCCTCTTGACCGCCTAGAGGTACTTGACCATTTGTCCTTCCCAGGCTTCGTAATCACTGTTGACCAAGCTAGCGACCAATTGGGAGTCAATGTGGATCCTGACTCGTTCGGCCCCTAGTCGTCGAGCCATCCTGGCCCCTGAGATGAGGGCTTCATACTTGGAGGCATTGTTGGATGCCGGGAAATTGAACTTCAGGGCGTACTGCAGCTCCTCTCCTTCGGGGGACTTGCGGAGGACACCGGCGCCGCATCCGGCTGAGTTGGAGGACCCATCGATGAATAGATCCCAAGTGGGCCCGGGTGCTTGTGGATGTATAGCTTCAATCAGGACCGTGCTTTCGACGATGTAGTCTGCGAGAGCCTATCCTTTGATGGCCGAGCGGGGGCGATACGAGATATCGTAGGTCCCGAGCATGATGGCCCATTTGACGAGGCATCCTGAGGCTTCAGGGTGAAAGAGAATATTCTTCAGGGGTTCGCCGGTCAACACAATGATGGAGTGCCCTTGAAAGTAGGGTCGGAGGTGCTTGGCTGAGGTAACCAACGCTAGCACGAGTTTCTCGGTTGCGGGGTACCTTTTCTCAGCCTCATTAAGCACCTTTCTAGCATAGTAAACTGGTCTCTCGATCCCTGCGTCATTCCTGACCAGGATTGAGCTCACTGTAGAAGGGGTCACCGAGAGATAGAGGTATAGAGCTTTTCCTTGGACCGGTTTGGATAGTACCGGGGGTGAGGCCAAGAATTCCTTGAGTTCGGCGAATGCCTTCTGATATTCCTCATCCCAGGCGAACGTAGCAGATGCCATTTTGGGTCCCCTCAATAATTTGAAGAAGGGTAAGCATCGTTAGGCCGCCCGGGATAAGAAACGGTTGAGCACAGCAATGCGTCCCGTAAGGCGTTGGACATCCTTGATGCAGGTGGGCGGCCGCATGTCCAAGATGACTTGGACCTTGTCGGGGTTGGCCTCAATCCCACGTTGAGTTACCAGGAAGCCTAGGAGCTTCCCGGATCTTACTCCGAAGGCACATTTGGCAGGGTTGAGCTTCATGCTGCACTTCAGGAGGGTGTCGAAGGTCTCGGCTAAGTCGGCAAGGTGGTCTTCGGCCTTCGGTGTTTTGATGAGCATGTCATCAATGTAGCCCTCGACATTCCGACCGAGCTGTCCTTCGAAGATGTGGTTGATCAGTCTCTGATATGTCGCTCCGGCGTTCTTTAGCCCGAACGGCATCCGGGTGTAGTAGTGTACGCCGAAGTCGGTGATGAAGGCGGTCTTCTCGATGTCCTCTGGGTCCATCCTGATTTGATGGTAGTCGGAGTAGGCGTCCAGGAAGTTGAGCAGGTCGTTGCCAGAGGTTGAGTCGACCAGTTGATCGATGCTCGGCAGCGGGTAGCAATCCTTTGGGGTAGCCTGGTTGAGGTCGGTGAAGTCCATGCACATTCGCCATTTCCCAGAAGCCTTTGGTACAAAGATGACGTTGGCTAGCCACGTAGGGTATAAGACTGGACGAAAAAGGCTAGTCTTTTGTCCCTTGATGACTTGCTCTTTGATGACCGCTTGCTTCTCTGGGGCATGCTTTCTCTTGCATTGTTGGACTGGCTTCACCATTGGGTCGAGGTTGAGCTTGTGCATCACCACGTCTCCCAGGATCCCAGGAAGGTGCTCATCAGACCATGCAAAGACTCGGATATACCGGGCAAGGAAATCCTTATATTTTTCTTGTTCCTCAAGTGGTTAATCGACTCCGATCTTTACTCCTAGAGTCGGGTCACCATTAAGGAAGACCGTTAGTAACTCGTCACCAGGCTCAGATGTTGCGGGTCCCTCTTAGGCTCCCTTTACTCCTTTATTCCCTTCCGGCCTAGTGGCTTTGACCGAGATTATATAGCACCGTCTAGCCAATACCTGGTTACCTCGGACTTCCCCCACGCCATGTTTGGTTGGGAACTTTATTTTTTGGTGAAAGGTAGAGGGCACCGCTTTCATTCGACTGAGAATGCCTCGTCCGAAGATGGCGTTATATGTCGTCATCCCTTTAATCACGATGAAGTCTACCATAACTGTAACAGTTTTTGGCGGGGTGCCGATAGTAACTGGCAGGCTCAGGGCTCCCTCAGGATAAGTTGCCTGGCCGTTGAACCCACAGAGGGGGGTTCGGATTGGGTGGAGCTTAGATGGATTCTCTCCCATCTTGAGGAAACATTCATAGGATAATACATCAGGGGCACTATCATTGTCAACTAAGATCCTATCTACGTTACAATGGTTTATCGTAGCCGATACAACGAGAGCATCATAGTGCGGGGTGGTTAACCCTTCCAGGTCCTGGTCGGAGAATACCAGGGCCTACGATTCGCTCGCCTGCGGGGCCGTAGAGTGATCAATGGAAGCTTGGCTCGCCCGCTCGGCATAGCGCTTTCTTCCTCGGCTGCTATCTCCTCCTGATGCTGTGCCACCCGCGATGACATTGATGTGGACTCCACGGGGGGCATTGTTGATCTCTTCAGGGGCACCTCGGTCTTCCTTCTGCCCGGACACGTATCGCGATAGGTGTCCTTGGCGGATGAGGGGCTCGATCTTGTCCTAAAGTTGATGGCAATCGCTGGTGTGATGCCCGTGATCACTGTGGAATAGGCAGTGCTTGCGGCGATTACGGTGCTTGGCCTTCATAGGCTCGGGTTGGTTGAGGAGGCCCGAGCCTTTGATATCTTCATAGATTTCGTAGACGGGAGCGGTAAGGGGGTGTACCGCTCGTACTTCTGGGACATCTCTTTATGGTCTCTGTCCTGGTTCCACCTCTTTCTTTGACCCGTCCATTGCTCACACGGTCGCTTCTTATCCCCCTCCCGATCCGAGCCTGTCGTGCCTCGGTAGGCGCTGAGGACTTCCTCGCACTCTGCATGGTGCAGGGCCAGGGTCACTAGCTCGGCAAGGGAGGAGGGAGGATAAAGCACTAGCTCGCTCCGCAGGTTCTCGTCGCGGGTACCCCCGTTCAATGCGGTGATGGCAGAGGCCACATCCAGGTGGGGGATGCGCAGGGTTTCTGATTTGAATCGGTTGATATAAGCCCGCAACTTCTCTCCCTGTTCCTGCTTGAGGGCCAATAATCCCGCCACTGACCGAGGTGGACTGCTACCGGCGAAGCTTTCCTTGAACACTCACCTGAATTGTTTGAAGTTGTGGATGCTGCCGGGGGCGAGGGCCCTGAACCAAGCCTGAGCGCCCTGGACCAGAGTGGTCACGAACGCTCGGCACTTGATTACGTCGGACGCCCCATGCAAGGCCATTAGGGCGTCGAAGCTGTCGTAGTGGTCGGCCGAGTCTCCCTAGCCATCGTACACCTTGAAGGTCGGAAGTGAGATCCTGGGGGATATCTCTGCCTTCAAAATGTAGTCGAAGAACGGGGATCGCTCCTCGTCCTCCACAGGAGAGGTCTTCTGTAAGGCGCGGAGGGCACGCTCTTGCTCCGTGAAATGCCTCTCAAAGTCTCACAGCCGGAGAGACAGCTCCGGTTGTCATTGGTCCGAGGGGCTGGGGGGGCGCACTTGCATGCTGTCCCGACGCTCCTCGGGGGCCTCGGCTTCTGAAAACGGTCGGCGTTCTCCGGTCTTCTCCCTCCTCAGGGTTGAGGAGGCTTCCTGCTCTGGGGGAGGGGCATGCGATGGTCCTCCTGACAAGTTGCGAATGAGCCGCCGCCCCTGGAGGGTAAAACGGCCTCCAGCGGTTTACTGGGAGGCATCTCCACATGGGGGGCTCTTCCGGGGGAGCTACGACTTTTCCTCCTTGGCCACCTGGGCCCTCATGAGATCCACGAGGACATCCAATTTTGCGTTGAGGGTTTGGAGGGCGTCGGTGCTCCTGTCAGGAAGCTGTTCCCCTGCCACTGATGGAGGTATCTCGTTGGCGTGGTTGCCTGATGGGGAATTCTCTATGGGGAGAGAAGGTGCGCCTTCTTCATTCACCAGGGCTTTCCTCAGGTTGCCGGCAGTCCTCCTGCCAGAATTTCTTTCCACCATGATGGCTCTTTGTTCATTTCCCACAAATGGTGCCAGATGAAGAGGGGCGATCTCGCACTGCTCCTGAGCGGGGAAGAGGATGACCACGTACACTTGAAGTGTGAACTGCAAGAAGGGAAACGAGTCAGAGGTGCCTAGGGATAGATCCCCGGGGAAGACCCTCCGATGCTTAAGTCAGCAAAGTAGTAGAGCTCGGATGCGAAGGGAAGAGCTAGGAGGAAGATGGGAGTGCGAGATCCCTCTCCACCAAAAGGTGAAGTGGTTCCTGCTCAGGATTTTTGGCTCTTGCCTGGCTTACCTCTTGTAGTAGGGCTTTTCCAGTTTAAATAGTGGCCCGTTGTGCGACTGATCCCTGTAAGCGGAGGAGTCTCAGGGGGCGTTACGTCTTTCATGCAGACTCCTTATAGCACGCGAACTCTTGGTCTTCCCTATCCCCTTGAGCTTCCTTCCATTAAGGGACTCGCAACAGCCGTACTAATAAGCTTCCATCAGTGAGCCCGAGCGATAGGCACTTGCCCAGGAGTGGTCTCTCGAGTGATGAGTGCATGGTCGGGACATGGAATAGAGGGCTCCGGGGGAGCTTTCCTGATCGAATTGATGCTCGGACATCCCAACCTGAAGGCTGCCTAGGAAGCGCTTGTACCGAGTGAGTTTTGGGGCTTTATACTAAGTAGGCCGGGGGGCTACCACTTCAAGGAGTTGAGCCTTGTTTGGTCTGGTTGGACCTCTTTTGACCTCTCCGTACGGGGGACGAGATTTCCCCTCTCCAATCAATAAATACAAATTTTGGTAGGATTTAAAAGCTCAAAATATAGAAAGAAAATCAGCGTCCACTGCTAGGATGTTAATTTAAGAATTGACACCTTTGTAAAGAGGCGTAAATTTTCTAAAATATGAATTTTAAATTCAAGAAAAACCCAAAAGAGCAAGAAAATTGGCGTCTATGATGTAGACGCTAATTAATATGTGCCTCTGTGAAGAGACGCAGATTCCCTGAAATCATGAATTTTTAATTGAACCAAAATCTCAAAAATGAAAGAATCAACGTCACGGAAGCTGACGTTAATTAATTAACGCCTCTTTGCAAAGGCAAAAGTTCAAAGAATTAGCGTCTTGGGCAAGGACAAAACTTTTTAATTTGAATAAAACTCAAAAATGAGAAAGAGTTAACGTGAGGAAGGTTGACGTTAATTAATTAACGCCCTTCTGCAAAGGCGTGGATTCAAGAATTAGCGTCCAGGTTGACGACGCAAATTTTGATTTAAATAAAATTCAAAAATGGAGGAATTGGAGTCAACTTAGAAGGCGTATTATCAAAGAGTTAGTGTCCAGGTCACATACACAAATTAATTGGCGTCTGGGGGTCTGACTCTAACTCAAAAAGGCCTCGAGAAATTGGAAAAAATTATGAAAAAATCAGAAAAAATAGGAAAAATTATGGAAAAGTTGAATAATCAAGAAAAGTGAAGAAAATCACTCAAACAAGTCAATTTGAAAGTCAATTTGGGGCATTATGATGTGATAGGAGATGTACTTAAGATGATGCCAATTTTGGCGTGTCTACAGCTGTCCCGCCTTGGCGTTTGCTTTGCAAGAGAGTGACACGGAGTGAAATGGAATGGAACGGAATGAAATGAAGTGTAGTGAAGTGAGAGCAAACTGAAAAGTAGATTCCTAGGTGTGATGAGACACACGATCAACATCATCTGATAAGAATTGGTTCCAAAGTTCAAGATGAAGTAATCTTGAGAAGGTTCAATGAAATCAACAATTGTTTGGATGAAGGAAGGGTAAATAAAGATGTGCATGTGGGCACGAAGGAGAGAAGAAAAGACGATCAACTTCTAGCCCGTTGAAAGTATCCCAGGTCGTAAACATATAGGTTTCACCATTGGAGAGTGGTTACCAGCCAATGTGGACGTTTTACAGCCAAGGTGGATCTAAGGGAAAGATTGAATGAGAGGATGGGAATCCAAACAAAGGAGTTTTCAAAGAAACAACCCGAAATGACAACAAGGTGAACTGAGGACTCAATTCGGAGTGGAATATCTCATATCATGAAAATTAGTAATCAATTGAATCTCAAAATCGAGTTATAAGGGGATTTTTCATGATTAATTCAAAGTCCATGAATGCATGCTGGGTTTAAAGAGAAAAAATAAAATAAATTAAAATAGAAAATAACCAAGGATAATATTGTTAAGCTGCCCAGATTGAGTCAGGACACCAATTTGTGAGCTGATACTAAGCCGGAGCCAGTATATCCACGCACCAACTCACAAAAAGGGAACCATCGTCCCCAGTCTTGGATAGCTCAATAGCCTATCCGTATGACTAAGATTCCTATGAAATTATCATTATTTTTGATGAAGGGGAACTCAAATTCCAGATTTACCAAAGTCGCAAGGTCCTTGATATAATTTAATAGCATAGATAACATGTAGTAAAAATGCATACAAGGAAGATGGTGAAGGCAATAAGCATATGGAGAACTAAGAACGAGATGCAATGCCATCACCATGGGACCTGGATGATGCCCATAGAGTGGGACCAAAGATCTTCTTTTCCTGCGCTAAAAATTTTTTAGCCAAGATATCATGAAATATAACAATGCAGCAATGAATTAAGGCGGTTTAAGCACAGCATGGAAACATATCATGAAAAGCATAGCATGGATAGCATCAAAGCACTAGACATACAAAACATCATTGTTTGTTGTTATGTTTAATCCACGAGGATGATAAACTTGGCTGATCATAAGATTTGCACTTGAAGGATCATGATCAGAGTGATGATGCCCAGAATGGCAGGAATAATTAGAGAAATTAATAGTGAATAGCATTGTTTAAGAGGAAGGGGAAGAATAAAAAAATGATGTAAGTAAAAGAGAGGACTCATCCCATATTCTTGGTCCTTACGATAGTTGTCTCTGTAAGACACCATATGTATAATAGTTAGTGAAAATATAATGCAAAATTTTTTATTTTGAGAATATGTGAAATTTTATGGATTTTGAAAACTATTCAAAGTTTTATGAATTTTTAGAAAATATTCAAAATTTTATGGATTTTGAAAACTATTTAGATTATTAGGGATTTTGGAAATATTTGAATTTTTACGGACTTCTGGAAATATTTGAATTTTTATAGATTTTTGGCTCAGACATTACTAATTGCCTCGCTAAAGGGTGTTCAAACCACTGGCTAGGGGTCCTTGTTCCTTCCTCTCTCGCTAAGAACTACCCAAAGCAAGGCGTGCATTGAAGGTGGTGCCCTATAGTCAGCTGCCCTTGGTTAATGATGTCCCTAGTAAGGCCATACCTGAGAAACACTCGATCTTAGAGGGAGAAGAGAAGAAAATTAGAGATAAGCCTGATATGAGTTAAGAAGATATCAAGTTTAACTTCCTGCCATAGCACAAATCCTAGAGATTCGGTCTGTTGTGCCAGGACTTTTTGTCATATCATCGAATCTTGATTCTCTTTTAGGCACGCATATGACCGGGCTTATGACGTTCTGCGAGAAACTGTACTGCCCTCTTGCCATGCCATATTCATTGAATATATTTTCCTTTTTTTCCCTTCATTTTTCCTTTTCATCATCATTTTGTTCCTTTTTTTTAAGTTCCAACTCTTTTTTTTTTATTTTTGCATTGATCAAAAATAAAAGGAGAAGTACAAAGGATGGCCAACGGCCAAAGAGGAGCGCACCCTATCTAAACAAGCCGATAGGGGCCTAAACAGTAGGGGGAAGCACAGTCAAAGAACATGTAAGAGTAGAGAGAAGGGCACTCTATCATATCAAGACGATAAGGCCTGGTACAACAGGGGGAAATCAGCCCAAGAAACACATCAAGAAGGAGACAAGAAAGACCCCAAACCAGCCGACAGGTTCGACACAAGAATGAGCCAGCTGCCAATCAGGAGCTACATGGAGACCGAGCAAGAGTGAACCCATCATTGGCGGTGGAGGTCAGTGCGGCTTGCCAAAGCGCTCCGGCGCAAGCCACTACGGGTGGTGATGCTAGGGGCCCCCACTAGTGCCGGGGGACTATCACCCACAAAGTTGACATGGATTGCAATGAGATCCTTCACACGAGAGACTGGTTCCATCGAAGGGAGAAATACCACCTGGAAAGGGAAGGGGAATGCCGGCCCAGGACTAGAAGGGGAAAGGTCGGTCGAAGGGGAACGCAGAGATCCACCCATGGCCAGAGAAGGAGCAGGGACAGAGGTGCTAGGCACACCATGGTCGGAGGTTTTAACCGCCCGACACACAGCTTAAGCAAAAGAGAGGCGAGGAGTAGCAAGCACAGCAGCAGGAGCGGACTGCTGACCAGTCCCTCCAGTGATACCAGCAGCCGTTAAAGAAGCAACAACGTCGTCTGCACGGGAGCCCAAACGAGCAAAGGGTGCCGCAGTAGGAGACCAGGAGGGAACCGCATCGTTAAGCATATTGGCGTTAAGGGGGCCTGACAATCGAAGGAGGGGGACGCCCAAGGAGGCGGAGGAAAGTACAGCCCTAGACCCCTTCTCAACAGTAGTAGAAGGGCCATAATCCACAACCGAAATAGGGCTCCGGCCCACATCCAATGTAGTGGGCAAGCTAGGACGCCCTACAATGACCACCGCACCGTCCAAAGACATCACTATAGTAGCCGGAGCATCAGCCTGTTTCTGACACAGCCCAAGAACATAAACAAGGCGGATGGAGTCAACTCTTAGATGTGGGGAGTCGACCCCTCTAGGAGCAGAGCAGTCATCAGCCATGTGCAAGAGACATGCGTCGCAAGGGAGGGAGCGGTTGCGGAACGTGAGTGGGCCACAGGGGCCACAACCACAGATGGACCATGCGGACACCGAGCAGGTATACTACCCTCCGCAGCAGCAATGGCAGGAGCCAAAGGAGGAGTAGCACGAGCCTCATCCAAGGCATTAGAATGGAAAGAGGCAGTGGGAGTGGCAGGCAAGCAAGCACCAGCGGCAGCAAGCTCCACAGCCATTGCCTGCTCCAAGGCTGTAGGGGCCAAAGGAGTGGTGGCACGAACATGATGCTCTAAAGCAGCTGACGAGGATGTGATAGGAGGACTAGCAGTCAGGCACCGATGGCAGCGGGAACCACGGCGGCCGACAGATGAGGAGGACTAGAGGCCTTGAAAGATAGGCAAGGGTCGACCCCAGCTGAGCAGCCAGGAGGAGCCACACCGCCACCAGCACCACCGGGAGTGTTGTGGGAGCTCATGTGGGATACTGTGTCTCATGTCATGTCTCTTTTGACTTATTCTCTGAACTTAATTTCCCATTTTGTTTTAATGACTAGTAAAAATACATTTTGTTAGTAAAACTCTTGGATTTTGATAATGATAATAATTTTCTAAAACCATTCTCAATATGACAACATAGTTAGCACATCATAGCTTCATGTGCACGCATTTCATAATATGGTCAATGCACGTTTCTGAAGAAGTGCATAACAGGTCGGTGTGTACATCGTAGCAAGTCTGTGCACATTTGCCTTGTGCTAAACAAGGTCGGTGCACATCCTTCATTAGGCAGAACAAGGTCGGTGCATACATCGTAGCAAGTCTATGCACATTTGCCTTGTGCTTAAAAAGGTCGGTGCATACATCTTTCATTAGGCAGAACAAGGTCAGTGCATATTCTATATGTCTGCATACAAGTCGGCGCATCCTTTGCCTTGCGCAAAATAAGGTCCGTACATGTTTCACATTTGGCACATATAGGTCCGTGCATATTTTGGCACATAACACACATAGGTCAGTGCATGGTTTTGTGTATAACTCATATAGGTCAGTGCATATTTTGCAGACAGCACATAAGGTCTGTGCACATATGACCATCAGGTCAGTGCACACTTCTGCTTATGCATATGAAGGTCTGTGCACACCTACCTTGCGCCTATATAAAGTCGGTGCATATAGTCATTTGCATAAACTCAGGTTAGTGCATATAGTCAGTTGCATAAACTCAGGTTGGTGCACACTTGCATTGATTGCTTGGAAGGTATGTGCACACTCCATTCTGTGCATGTCCAAGGTTAGTGCATATTTATTATACTGCATATCGAGGTCAGTGCTCACTCTATGTAGCATAATCAAAGTCCGTGCATATCTGTAAGGACAAGTCTGTGCATATTCTCATATGATGCTACAAGGTCAGTGCATATGCACTCTAAGTGTTTGACTAACTGTCTATTGTTTGAATTGTAGGATTAATTACTACGCCTCTGGAAACAACAGAAACATAAGTGGACACATTATCCCAGGATAATTAGTAGCACGTGATCCAAGGCGGTTCTTCGATTAGATCTATCTGACACTTGGGCCGCGCGCGTCCATCATCTGACACGTGGAAAGGGCATCTGCCTCTCCTAACATGTGGAGCTTCACCAGAGCCTCTTTTATTGAATCTCTGGGCGAGAAACGTGTTTCCCACGTGCCCTATTCTCGTGAGGCTATATAAAGGGACCAAATCTATCTGACTAGAGAAGATAGATAGGAGAAGAGAAGAGAAGCATAGAAGCAGAGAAAAGGATTTCGAGATAGAAGAGTACTGAGTGCTATAAGCTGAGAGTAAAAGGAAGAAGAAGAACCTGCAGTGAAAGAGGAGTGCCGTAAGTTGGATAGAAGATCAGAGTGAGAAGAGAGTTTGTGAGAATCCATCCTTGTAATTGACTCCTAAATCAAATCCAGAGTCAATCTGCTCCTTGAGAGCTACATTGTTTTCTCGTTTCTTTCGTTCCATTTTTTTTCCTGAATTCTCTTAAGTTGTGTGTCAGCGGGCGAGGGTGAAACCTCGGACAGCGAAGCTATAAGGCTCAGCGGTAGCAAGCTGTGAGGCTCAGCGGTCTGGGATCTAATCCCCAAAGCTGTGGATCAGCAGTCTGTAGGGATTATATCCCCGAAGCTGTGGATCAGTGTACTCAAGTTGTGTGACAGCAGTAAGCCTTACTCAATTGAGTAAGGGGTGGACGTAGACCTCTAGATAGAGATTGAACCACCTAAAAATTCTCTTCTCTTGTGTGCTTATTTTGTGCTCCGGTGTGTTTATAGCTTCTGTCTGCTCGGTGTTTAGATGAATGCTTAGGAGCATTGAAGAGAAACATGCTTTCACTTGTTAAAATTACTATCTGAGATTGTTGCTAAAGCTTTTCATCTAGCAGGTATATCAAAAGGCGTGGTTGAAAGGATAAGCTACGCTTATATGGAATTCCACCTCTTGCGTGAGGTTAGCCTCCGCCATCGTACTATACCTGGGTGTTTGGCTGACTGTTGAGTGCAATCATCTGATCTCTCTTGATATTGCTGAAATTCATCTCTTACAGAATTTGGAGATTCTATCTGACATTTTACAGTAATTTTTCAAGCTGTTATTGAGCATTGCCCTTCGTGCATACTTGTTAGCATGTTAATTTGTTCTGAAACTTACATCTCTTGATTGATTTACAGTGGTTAGTTGTTATTCTGCATTGTCTTTAACTACTGTAGATTTTTAGGGGTAGATCTATTCACCCCCCCTCTAGATCTTAGTGTCAATCCGTTCCAACACGTTGTATTAGAGCCTAACTCTCCCTTAGGGCTTTACATCCCGGAGAGATTTGTTATGGATGCTAAAGGATTGATCGCTGAGGGTCATTCTACGAGCAAGCCACCATTCTTCAATGGTAATAGTTATTCTTACTGGAAGAATAGGATGCAGGTCTTTCTGCGTGCAAAGGACAACGAGATCTGGAAAGTAAGGAGCATATCCGTAAATCCACCTTGAATTGGGGTGCCATTAATGCTATACAATGTGCACTTCATTGTTGTGCCCCTGGTTTTGATGATGACAACCATGAGATGTGAATGTTGAATTCAACTCAAAATGTTGAATTAAATCTTGATTCAGTAACGCTTCCATTTGGCTCATCCTTGATGCAAGAAAGGAACAGGGTCGACGCTGGGAGTTCAAGGCGTCCACGCATCAGTTGAAGAGGCAAAATCATAAGTCACTGATATAATCTCAGTGCGTCAATGCCACACTATTGTAGAGTCGACGCATCAGCTTAAGAAGCAGAGGCACTCATAGATCTACTTCACTACGTCAACGCCACAATAGAGCAGCATCACGCAACAGTTAAAAAGGTAGAGTTATGGTTCACTGGAATAACCCAGTGCGTCAACGCTACAGCATGATAGTGTTGATGCAGCTGTTCACTCTGAATATGAAATTGGCTCTGGGACAGTTCAGTGGGTTGACGCAGTGACCCCATGCGTCAACGCATCCAGCATTACATTCAAAGCCATGTGAGGGATTTCAAGGCTACGTCAACCTCGTGAACTCAATGGGTTGACGCCATCTGAACTACTTACGAGATTAGTTGGGTGAACCCCAATCGTAAGTGACGTCAAAGGCCACATCAGCCAAAAGCGCTTGCGATCTGGTTTTCCCTCGCGATTCCAGAAGGCTCTATGCAGAGCGATCATTGGGCTAACCAGAAAATCTGGTTGGGGCCCACTAGACGTATATATTACATGGATCTGGAAGTGAGCGCGGTAACGAAAAACATTGAAGAAGGTTTTCGGAGAGTGTAGTCGAACTAGAGAGAGTGAAGCCCTTGAGGAGAATTATGGAGTTCATCGTCTTCCTGTTGGTACCTTGCTGCATACACTGACGATTAGAAGAGATCCCGTGGCAGTGGATCAGTGCGAGTCCATCTACCCTTCAGAACGAGAAGGCCAGCTGATCGTTGAAACATCTTCTTCCAGCATCTCAGTTCGAGCTTGAGATCCAGCAGCATCATAGATCTAGAGACGTCCCTCCATCTTTGAGTGATTTCGTTTATTGCTTCTGTTTTTCAATTATAACACTGTTACATTGTGTCTCCCTCGTACTGGTTTGAGTAGAGGGAGGGGCTTGATCCAACAGATTGTGCTTGGATCAAGGGCATTTGGGCGTGTTGCCTGCAAGCTGTTCATCAGCGGTTTAGAGGATCTGTTCCTTTGGTTAGGCCAAGATGTACTGCTCAGCGTTGTTTGAGGAGGTAGTTCCTCGGTGTAGCTATGCTGTAAAGCTCAGCAGGGATCCTCACTGGTTTAGTGAGGGGTGGACGTAGGTCTCCACAAGGAGACCGAACCACCATAAAAATCTGTGTTCCTCTTGTGGTTTGCTTTCTCATTTTATCCACCTATCGTTAGATGTTTGATTAGGCTCCATCTTCATACTGTCCGTTTACTGAACTTCTAATTAGCATTCTGCTTTCTAAAGCAAGTGTGATCTTGCATTAATTTTTAAAGGGTCAACCTATTCACCCCTCCCCTCTAGTTTGACCTTCCACCTAATCCAACACGTGGTATCAGAGCTCAGCTCTCTTGTCAAGGGTCTCACAACCTAGAGAGATTTAGTGGAATGGAAAACAAGGGACTCATGCCTGAATGGTATGCAGTGAATATGCCACCCTTCTTTGATGGCACTAACTATGCTTACTGAAAAAATCGGATGCAGGTATTTCTGAGAGCTCAGGACCATGAGATTTGGAGAGTCGTGAGCAAGGGACCATATCAGTTAGAAGGAGATGAAGAACTGTGTGTGAAGGAGCAGATTCGGAAGTCCAATGTCAATTGGCAAGCTATGAACATCATGCAATGCTCATTGCATCCTATGGAGTTTTCACGAGTATCCTCATGTGCCAGTGCCAAGGAAATGTGGGACAGACTTCAAGTCATCTATGAAGGTACGTCAGAGGTAAGAGAGACAAAAGCCAATATGCTAATTTCTGAATATGAAGCTTTTAGAATGAGGCCAGAGGAAAATATATCTGAAATGTATGCTAGACTAACCCTATTAGTGAATGGTCTTAAAGGTCTGGGAAAGGCTTACACTGATTACGAACTGGTCAGGAAAATTCTTAGATCCCTAACTCCAATTTGGCACACCAAGGCCACTGTTGTTGAGGAATCTAGGAACCTTCCTACCACTACCCATGATGAGCTTATCGGATCTTTGATGGCTTATGAGCTGAACCTCAAAAGGACAGATGAGGATGTGAAAAAGAAAAAGCCTCTTGCATTGAAGGCAGGACCAAGTAGCAAGGAGAGCTCAGATGACAGTCATTCATCTACCTCAGATAATGACTCAGGTGAGATAGCAATGCTCACCAGGAAATTCAGTAAGTTTCTAAGGAAGGAAGGTAAATTTAGAAACAACAGAAGACCAGAGGTAAGAAAGAGTTCAAAATTCAAATCAGAAAACTCTAGGAAATCTGACAAGGTTGTCTGTTACCAATGCAGGAAACAAGGTCATATAAAATCTGAATGTCCAGAGAATGTGAAGAAAGTCTAACCAAAATGGAAGAAAAAGAAGCCCAAGGCCATGATAAGTACGTGGAGTGACGAGGAGAAAGATGAAGATGAAGAAGAAAGCACTTCTAAAGAAGAGAGTGATGTTAAGCTGTGTTTCATGGCTAAGGGAGATGATAAGGATGAGGTAACTTCCTCTTCTGAAAACTTTTCTTGCCGTGATTGGGAAGAATCATTTAATGAATTGCTAGATAAGTATGATCATGTAAAGAAAGAAAATAAATCACTAAAGAAAAAGAAAAATCTGACTAGTCAAGAAAATTCATTGAATGATAAAATCAGGTGCCTAGAAGCTGAAATTGCCAGTTTAAGAAAATCTCTTGATGAAAGTAACCAATGTAGAGATCAATTAATAGAGATGAATAGAGAAAATGAATTCTTACTGAAAATTCAAGATGACCTGAAACTCAGAATGCAAAAATTAGAGAGTGATGTAAAGATTGCTGAAGAAAAATATGAAGCCATTCAAGGAGTAAATAAAGAACTCCAAGAAAATTTGAAGAAAATAGAAGATGAGAATTCAAGTAAAGAAGTCTCTCTTGAGAAATTAACACAAGGTAAAAATAATCTTGATGCTGTCATGGGAATAAGAAGCAATTTTGGAAAAGAAGGACTTGGTTATAATCCAACCAAGAAGAAGGATCTAGGATCTAGATTTATAACTTTTGTTTCTGAACAAGGTACATCTGAGCAGAGTCAAATGGCTGAAAAGAAGTTTTGTGAGAAAAATCAAGAAGAAGTAAAACAGACCGATGAAATCAGAAAAGAAAAGGGCAAAGATAAAATGTATGCTACCTTAAATGCCAATCACCATAAGAATGTGCCTAAGTTCAGAAGTAAACCCTCAGGTCAGCCTATAGACCCTAGTTCATCAACCCAGCATCAAGGATATAGAAATTCAGGGAGTCATAGGACTGGTACACGACAGTCGCGTCAACGCACTGGGCGTCCTTCATCCTAGAACAAACCATTGGGCGCGTCAACACAGTTCCCACACTGCGCCAACGCATACACCCTTTCCGGATGGATATTTCTTCAGAAACATGAGAATGAGTCGACGCAGCAACTATAGTGCGTTGACGCACCCTATGTACCAGAACCCATATGACCGAAAGGTTAAGTGGATGAGTCAACGCAATCATGTGATAGGGTCTACGCAGCGAACCTTCATCCCTTCAAGAACTCAACATTCTTCTAGAATTTCTCATCCTAGGTTCCCCAATACTTCTTGGAGTCACAATAACTATTGGAATGAGAACAAGAATAAAACTTCATACTTCTCTAACAACAGAAATGGTTCAAAAATGGAATTCCAAAGGGTACCTCAACCGAATTAGAAACATTTCAAATCTATGACCCCCACATCTCAAAAACCCTCAAAACAACAGATTTGGATTCCCAAAAGTATGTTGTCTTACTTGACACAATCATATGGTCTGATGGGACCCAAGTGTATTTGAGTTCCAAAATCTCTTGTTTGATGTAATTTGCAGGAGTGCCTTGCAGCTGTACACAATAGGTGGTACCTTGACAGCGGCTGCTCAAGACACATGACGGGCGATAAGGCAACATTCTGTCTCCTAGTTGAGAAAGAAGGAGGACATGTCACATTTGGGGGGAACAATAAAGGTAAAATAATTGGAAAAGGTAAAGTTGGCAAAACTCCCCTGAACTCTATTGATGATGTGTTACTTGTTGAAGGATTAGAATACAATCTTCTTAGTATAAGGCAACTGTGTGACAGGGGGCACAAAGTTGTGTTTGATTCCCATGCATGCACTATTATTGAAAAGCAGTCTGAAAGTGTTAAATTCTTTGGAAAAAGAATAAATAACATGTACATGGTAGATTTAGATGATCTTGCTCATAACAATCTTTGTCTAGCTGTGAATAAAAGTGAACCGGCTTGGTTATGGCATCGTAGACTAGGACATGCTAGCTACAGTGTCATGCATAAGTTAGCCAAATTCAGCATGGTGAATGGGTTACCTGATGTATCATTTAAGCAAAATGACAAAAATTGTAATGTGTGCACTCAAGGCAAGCATACTACGAAGTCATTTAAATCCAGAATTGAAAATCAATCTTCTAGACCTCTTGAACTTGTTTACATGGATCTGTTTGGACCCACTAGAACAGCAAGTTTGAGTGGCAATAAATATGGATTTGTTTTGGCAGATGACTTTTCTAGGTTTACTTGGGTATTCTTTTTAACTCATAAGAATGATGCATTTGAAGAATTTCAGGCATTCTTCAGGAAAGTTCAGCAGGATGGTAAGTATACCATTTAATCTATCATGTCAGATCATGGAGGAGAATTTGAAAATTTAGAATTTGATGATTTTTACAGGGCAACGGGAATATCTCACAAGTTCTCATCTCCAAGAACTCCTGAACAGAATGGAGTGGTGGAAAGAAGAAACAGAACCCTTGTCGAGATGGCTAAAACAATGTAGATCGAAGGACAACTCCCAAGGAAGTTCTGGGCAGAGGTGGTAAATACAGCTTGCTACATTGTAAACCGGGCAATGGTAAGACCTTTGTCCAAAAAGACTCCATATGAATTGTTGAAAGGTAAGAAACCTTCTGTTATACATTTCAGAGTTTTTGGATCTAAATATTTTGTTCAAAATAATCACAAACAGGACTTAGATAAATTTGAACCTAAGAGTGAACCAGCCATATTTCTAGGATATTCAAATCACTCTAGGGCCTATAGAGTCCTAAATGTCAAAACGCTGTTGTGCCTCTTAGGCACAAGCATGTGCTATGTTGTTTTGATGATAGCAACACAGTGAGAGTATCACAGGTGCATTCATAACAGTGAGTCAGTATAGATGCATTGCATTCTGTCAGTTAGCTTCTGTTCAATACTGCTTTGTGCATACATTGCATCAGTGCACTTAGATGGGTCGACCCCCCCCAGTTTCGCATGTCTATACATCGCGCTTTCTGAAGTGTGTACAGTCAGTGCATCAAGTCTACACAATGCACACACACACAGGTCTACACACTGCACACACACAAGTCTACTCACTCAATGTCTATACATTATCTTGTGTTGTGTTTGTGCATCGTTTAGAACATAAGTCTATACATCCTTTAACTGCGTAAGCTTATACATCGGACTGGTCTGCATAGGCTAAGTCTATACATCGTCCAGTACAATCATGCATTGGACTTAAAGTCTATACATTGGCAAGTCTGTACAGCCAGTGCATATGTAAAGTCTATACATTGCACTGTTTTCAGACTGTTCATGCTCTCACTTCAGCAAGTCTGTACATTGCTCACCGTCTCACTGAGCGTCTCAAGTGGACACCAAGTGTGTACACTGCCATCTTGCAGCACAGCATAAGTATATACACTGGACCGTCTCAATTAGCGTCTTATGTATAGGCGAAGTCTTCACATTGAAGCATGCATTGTCTTCAAGTATGTACAGCGTCAAGTGTCTCACTGTTAAAGTCTGTACAGACTTCATCGTCTCATTCACCGTCTCATGCAAGTATATACATTGGTATATTTTACCTACGTTGCAACTAGCAAGTCTGTACACTGGTGATTTTACCTACATTGCACTTGCAAGTCTACACATCGTGAAGTCTATACATTCAATTGCTTTGATTTGCTCAAGTCTGTACAGTCTTTCCCTTGACATGTCTATACATCGTTCGTCTGCATTTAGAAGTCTATACAGTCTTGGCTGTTTAAGCATCTCATGCATCATCTTGGTGGAAAGTTTGTACAGCCGTCCGTCTCATCTTCCGTCTCAGTTGAACATTGCAAAGTCTATACATCCGTTACATGCATCATTCTTCATATCCATACATTGCACTGTAGCTGGAGCTGTGCAAGTCTGTACATCGTTGCATTGGCCAAGTATATACAATGCCTTTTGTTCATGCATGTTAGCAAGACTGTCTAAGTCTATACATTGGTTCATTTATCAAGTCTGCACATCCCTTACAGCAAGTATATACATTCGTTGTGCATAGTCTTGAGCATATAGGAAGTATGTACATCGAGTATGTCTGTACATCGTGCAACTATTGATTCGAAGTCTGTATAGCATATGTTCTTCAAAGTCTTTACATTGCATCGTGTGCTTCATCATTCAAGTCTGTACAGGGTCTGCTTGGAATGCATTGGTCATCAAGTCTACACACTCTGTGTGTCTGCATCGCATTCATTAAGTCTATACACTCTTGTGTCTGCATTGCATTCACGCTAAGTCCATGCACTGCATTTGGGCATCGTTCTTCACAGCAAGTATGTACATTGTTCAGATCGCCAAGTCTATATAGCCATTGTGCATACTTCATCTTGTGCATCACTGCACACACTGCAAAGTCTATACATTATCTTCGCATTATCAAGTCTACACATTGCTTGATGCATCGAACGAAGTCTACAATGTGTCGACACTAAACTGATAACTCTCTGTCTGACAGGCTCTGTTCGTGAAGCTTAATGACGGGGCACGTGATCCGAGGCTGGAAGGGCTGACAGGATGTGTCACGCCCCGAGCGCGGAAGATACCCGGAGATGCGCGACGTGTCTATATCAATCATGTCAATCAGAGTGGTCGTGTATTCGACACAAAGACAGAGATGCGCAAAATAGCAAGATAACCCAATCCTTTATTTCATAATGGATAGACTATTACAAATCCAATACTCTGTTTAACAAAAAAAAAAGGAAAAAAATACATATTTGACTCAAGAAACTATGGAAAAGACTAGACGACACTTGTAGAAGCTCTATCACTTTCACTCTTGACCATTCCCATCCGATTGACTTCCATCGTCGTCGGACTTACCTGAAAAGTAGAAAGGGACAAACGGAATGAGCGAACGCTCAGTAGGAAATTATATCTCAAGTACTAGCAAGGGGTTTAAGTAATTACATTTTCATGAATGCAATAAGGCTATGCATGCTCGCATGAAACGACAAGATAGAGAGAATGTAATATCAAGGAAATAAGATGAACTTTCATGAACTTTCAACAAGATACAAGTTATTCAAGATATTCAAGCAAGTACCATTATCGAGTCATGTCAAGAACTTTGGCTATCATGTATCAAGCAAGTAAATTACCCTTTTTCGGGCCACGCATTTCATGTAAAGTCAAGTACGATTCAAGTACAAGATGTGTGTGGAATGTCCAATCAAGCAAGTCAAGTACTCGGTATAATGCCAGATACCTTATCATTTTAACTCCCATGGGCACAAGTACTTTCGGGTGCTCCTCCCAGGACCAGATCGGGCCCTATATGCGCAGGCATTTATCATGTGTTTTGACATCCACTCTTGTTTATAGCCATCATAGAATTTCAATAATCAAGCTTGTAGACACGTATGACAACTTTGATAGAATAGAGTCCAAAATATGACAAAGGACATAGAATGGCGATAATAACGGTATAATCACGATATCGATAAAACTAGGTAGAATATGGTTCCCTTAACTTAGGTACCATGACAAATCAATATGGACATTCTTTATATAGAATTGAGGTCCACATGAACAGTATATCAAAGGTAAGATACCCTCATTCTTATCATAGAATTTGGGGTTTACAAGAACGACATGATATGGCATGATATCATCATCCCATTAAGAATTTCTTATGATATACTCTTTGTATAATCATAAGGGCCGGTATACCATGTTTCTTTAGAGTGACATGGCATCAATGGTGTAATGAGTTTTTTTAGGGTACAACCAGCTCAGTCGGCCTTGAGGGAATCCAAGGCTACGAGGAGTCTTACGGAGGTCTCTATGACTAACTCGCTAGTCCAAAGGAACGGAATGTCCAATGGAGAGCTTGTATGTCAATGAGAGTTGAGTGTGATCGATAAATCAACATGAAACGTGGGACTATACTCACGGAGTGGAGAATAGTGCCGATATATATATATATATATGTATAATATGAAACCATCGGTAATAGAATCAGGATAAAATTAGTTCACAGAAAAATAACGACTTAAGTAAAGTCGTGTATTGAATAATTAACGCCTAACAGAAAGGCGTTTACATATATTGCCAATTTGCAGAATTTCCATTATTTCATTAATTTATCAAAAACACGCCTTTCCTGGGGGCGTTTCTTCAAAGTTGACGACTGCAAAGGCAGGCGTCTCATCATTTACATATTCGACAGGATATAATTATTCTCAGAAATTTATCAAAAACGCGCCCTTGGAAGGGGCGTTACCTTCTAATTCCATTTTACAGAACAGGTGAATTTCAGGATTTTAACAGATACACGCCCTAGGAAGGGGCGTTACTTTTAAGATTCACGCCCTGTGATGGGGCGTTACCACAGGGAAAACGACCTAGTCTAGGTCGTGAATTCAAAAAATATCAGGAATTAGCAAGATTTGCATGATAAACAAGGATAACAATCATATAGTCATGACAGGAGAATTGGCAGGAATTCACATGCAGTATATCAGATTTGATGTTTCATGTTTATTGACTTTTAACCGTTAACAATTATTGATTTGATTTCATGTAATTGCATGGATAATCAGTTCTTAAGATTTACATGAAATTAACGCCTGTGTACAGGGCGTCAAATATAAAATTGACGACCTGGGAAGGGTCGTGACTTGCAAAGTCGCGCCCTAGTCTGGGGCGTGTATTTCATAGTCACGCCCTTGGTAAGGACGTTTCTTTCAAGAAATTAACAGAAACTCGTTCAGAAACTATAGTAAACCAAACCATGTATATGCATGATAATTATTGTACTGTATCAAGTTAGTTTGGGCTACAGTGACTTGAGAAAATCCTACCTTGATAGTGGATTTGAAGATGAACTCTGAAGGATTTGGTGAGAAGCCTAATACTCTGAAGCTTCAACTGCAACACAATAACAGCCGTAGCAACAGCAAGAAGAAGAACAATCGTTCTTAAGAAATCTTCACTCTACCGTCAACCTGTAGAGGGAGAGAAAAGGAAGGAAGATGAAGATATTTAAATAATCTTCACAGATATAACTGAAGTTTTTAGGGAAAAGATAGAAGAACAGTACCTTGTTCTTCACGTTCGACAAGCAGACTTCCTACAATAAGAGAAGATCAATTAATGTTCTTCATAAGAGCGTATAACAGAGAAAACGATGAGGAAACCTTTGGTTCTATACAAACCGTAGCAGCAGTCGACCAAATAGCTCCTAGGGTTCGAGCAGAAGATTATTTATAGGGATTTAGGGGGTCCTATTAGGGCTAGAGTTTTATTGGGAGTAATATATCCCTAATAGAGTCCTTACTCTAATAGACACTTACTAGATTAGGTTGATCTTCCCTAGATAAGCTCTGGGTTCGAACGGCTCACGAACTAAATTAACGCCTTAGGTAAGGGCGTCGATTCTTGAATTGACGACCTAGTTCAGGTCGTTTCTTAAGAAACGTCTTGGATAAGGGCGTTCCTTGTTTTTGAAACACGCCCCATATATGGGCGTTTCTTTTACTTGCCTATTAGGTCGTGAGAGTTGACGACCGCACGTATGGGCGTCCTTTCTTTAGTCACGCCTTTGATAGAGGCGTTTCTTATTGAATTAACGCCCTAATAAGAGGCGTTATTTTAATTTTGTTTTACTTCATCTAATTAATCCTATTCTCATTATCTGTATTACTACTGTAATATATATATGTTTTAATTTATTTCAAATATTCATTTATCAGGGTTGCTACACCCTCCCCCACTTAAAAGAATTTGGTCCCCAAATTCAATATATATATAATTATACATGTGGAGAGCGTAGAACATATACCTCTTAGAATAACTCGGGAAATCATTTCTTCATAGATTCTTCGGTCTCCCATGTCGCTTCGCGTTCAGGATTCTTATTCCATTGCACCTTGAGCATGGGAATAACCTTATTCCTTAGAGCTCGTATTTCTCGATCTAATATCTTCATAGGCTTCTGTTCATATGTGAGATCTTTCTGGATCACCAGATCTCCATGTTCAATAATATGCGATGGATCGTGCACATACTTCTTCAACATAGATATGTGAAATACATTGTGTACCTCGGACAACTGAGGAGGCAACGCGATGCGATAAGCAACCTCGCCAACTCTTTCGAGTACCTCAAATGGTCCGATAAATCTTGGCGTAAGCTTGCCCTTAACACCAAATCTTTGTATGCCACGTCCAGGGGATATCTTGAGAAATACATGATCTCCGATCTGGAATTCAAGATCTCTTCTCTTGTATCTGCATAAGCCTTTTGCCTGGTCTGAGCAACTTGTAATCTTTCCTGATTACTTGTATCTTCTCGTTGTATCCCTTACCATGTCTGGACCTAACAGTTGTTTTTCTCCAACTTCGTTCCAACATATGGGAGATCGGCAACTCCTTCCGTATAAGGCTTCGAAAGGTGCCATTTGGATACTAGCTTGGTAGCTATTATTATATGCAAATTCCACTAAAGGTAAGTGGTCATGCCAGCTTCCTCCAAAGTCAATAATGCATGCTCTCAGCATATCTTCAACAACTTGATTAGTTCGCTCGGTCTGACCATCCGTTTGCGGGTGAAAAGCAGTACTAAGGTTGAGTCTCGTCCCCAACGAATGTTGTAATCCCTTCCAAAAATGAGAAGTAAAACGGGGATCTCTATCAGACACGATTGAGACAGGAATTCCATGTATCCTGACTATTTCTTGATGTATAGTGCAGCTAGCACATCAATTGACCATCGGCTTTTGATTGGCAAGAAATGTGCCGATTTAGTCAATCGGTCAATGATAACCCAGATTCCATCATGTCCTCCTTTAGATTTAGACAAACCCATGATGAAGTCCATACCAATATCCTCCCATTTCCACTTAGGAATATCTAGAGGATGTAGTTTTCCCGCAGGCTTTTGGTGTTCCGCCTTGACCTGTTGGCATGTGAGACAGCGTGATACATAGTCCGCTATTTCTCTTTTCATATTAGGCCACCAAAAGTTCCTCTTTACATCTTGGTACATTTTGGTTGATCCTGGATGAATAGTGTACCTTGATCGGTGAGCTTCATCTAAGATCTTCTTCTTTAATTCCGGACAATCAGGTATACAAGTTCTATCTTTGAACGATAATCTTCCATCAGAAGTTAGTTGAAAATCAGATTGTCCTTCTAATCTGCCTTTGATTTCTACTAACATAGGATCATCATCCTGAAGTGTTTGTATCTCAGATAACAAATCTGACTGTATGCTTACATGAGATAGTGTGACAAATTTGGATTCCATGTCCAAGCTTATATTGAGCTCGGAGAATTGTTCAAGTAACCTCCATTCTTGCATCATACAATTTGCTATCATTGCTCTCGGCTTTCGACTAAGGGCGTCAGCAACATAATTACCCTTTCCGGGATGGTATTGTATATTGAAGTCGAAGTCCTTGAGATATTCTAGCCAGCGTCTTTGTCTCATGTTTAGTTCCTTTTGTGAAAATAGATATTTGAGACTTTTGTGATCGGAGTATACAGTAAACTGTACTCCATAGAGATAGTGTCTCCATATCTTTAGGGCAAATACTACCGCGGCCAGTTCCAAGTCATGGACGGGGTAATTATCCTCATGCTTCTTCAGCTGACGTGAAGAGTATGCTATGACCTTTCCTTGTTGCATTAGGACACATCCGAGGCCAATGCTAGAAGCATCAGTGTAGACCTCGAATTTCTCTCCTTCTATCGGTAGAGCTAAGACCGGAGCTGTGGTGAGATGATCCTTGAGAGTTTGAAAACTTCTTTCACATTCCTCACTCCATTCATATCGGATCTCCTTACGAGTTAATCTTGTAAGTGGTACGGCGATTTTTGAGAAGTCTTTGATGAATCGCCTGTAATAACCTGCAAGGCCTAAGAAACTTCTGATCTCGCTAGCATTGGTTGGTCTTTCCCATTTCCTAACTGCTTCAACCTTTGACGGATCTACAAATAATCCATCCTTGGATATCACATGTCCGAGAAAAGCCACTTCTTCAAGCCAGAACTCGCACTTGCTGAGCTTAGCATATAATTGATTTGTCCTCAAAATTGTAATGAAATCCTCAAATGCTCTTCATGTTCTTCCTTAGTCTTGGAATATATCAATATATCATCAATAAAACTACCACAAATTGATCTAGATAAGGCCTAATATGCTATTCATCAACTGCATAAAGGCAGCAGGGGCATTTGTTAGTCCAAAAGGCATAACAACAAATTCATAGTGGCCATACCTGCTTCTGAACGCAGTTTTATGAATATCTTCATTTTTAATCTCAATTGATGATAACCAGACCTGAGATCAATCTTGGAGAAATATTTGGATCCTGAAATCTGATCAAATAACTCATCGATTCTCGGCAGTGGATACTTGTTCTTGATAGTAAGATGATTCAACTGTCGATAGTCGATACACAATCTCATGGATCCATCCTTCTTCTTTACAAATAAGACTGGTGCTCCCCACGGGGAAGTACTTGGTCTAATAAACCCTTTTCGGATTAGTTCCATCAACTGCTCCTTCAACTCCTTGAGTTCAGCAGGGGACATTCTATATGGTGCCTTTGAAACGGGACCAGCACCAGGGACTAAGTCAATGGTGAAGGCTACATCTCTTTGAGGGGGTAATCCCGGCAAATCTTCCGGAAATACGTCTGGAAATTCTCGCACTACCTGAATGTCCTCTATCTTGGTTTCTTTAGCTTCTTTAATAGTGACAAAAGCAAGGAAGGATACACCTCCTTTCTTGACGAGCTTGCTTGCTCAAAGAGCCGAAATAAGAGGGGATTTGCTTCGACTCTTAGGACTAAAATAAGTCAGTTCCGGAAATTCCTTGAAAACAATCTTGCTATCACGGCAATCAACCGTTGCCTGGTATTTGGATAACCAATCTGCTCCTAGTATAACATCATACTCTTTTAGATCTAAGCAGATAAGATCAATAGGAAAATTCTTTCCTCGAACCAATACCTCACAGTTTTGGTAATGATGTGTGATATCCGTCTCGTTTCCGAGAGGAGTAGACAATATTAACTTCATCCATTCTGGTTCTAGAGGTAATGGGTCAGCAAACTTCTTGGAAATAATGGAATGCGATGCACCCGTATCAAATAAGACATGTGCATATTTGGAACAAATTTTTAATGTACCTTCCACCAATCCGCCTTCTTCTTCTGGTTCGGTCTCTTGGATTGCATGAAGACGCGCGTTCCTTGTCACTGGGCGTTTACCCTCACCGTCTTGGTCATTCATTAATGGACAATCGGGAATCCGATGTTCACGACTCCCACAACGGAGACATGCTCCTAACTTCCTCCAGCATTCTTCTGTTTTGTGACCAGCCTTGTCACAATGCTTGCAAACTGTATTCGAAGGGGTAGTGGTGATAGAGAAAGGCTTGGTCTTTTTGAATTTCTGATCTTGAGAGGAAGAACCTCCATTATTGGGCCTCTTCTTAAAGTTGGGTTTCCTAGGAATTGAATACCTTAGGCTCTGATACCACAAAGACTGTCACGCCCCGAGCGCGGAAGATACCCGGAGATGCGCGACGTGTCTATATCAATCATGTCAATCAGAGTGGTCGTGTATTCGACACAAAGACAGAGATGCGCAAAATAGCAAGATAACCCAATCCTTTATTTCATAATGGATAGACTATTACAAATCCAATACTCTGTTTAACAAAAAAAAAGGAAAAAAATACATATTTGACTCAAGAAACTATGGAAAAGACTAGACGACACTTGTAGAAGCTCTATCACTTTCACTCTTGACCATTCCCATCCGATTGACTTCCATCGTCGTCGGACTTACCTGAAAAGTAGAAAGGGACAAACGGAATGAGCGAATGCTCAGTAGGAAATTATATCTCAAGTACTAGCAAGGGGTTTAAGTAATTACATTTTCATGAATGCAATAAGGCTATGCATGCTCGCATGAAACGACAAGATAGAGAGAATGTAATATCAAGGAAATAAGATGAACTTTCATGAACTTTCAACAAGATACAAGTTATTCAAGATATTCAAGCAAGTACCATTATCGAGTCATGTCAAGAACTTTGGCTATCATGTATCAAGCAAGTAAATTACCCTTTTTTCGGGCCACGCATTTCATGTAAAGTCAAGTACGATTCAAGTACAAGATGTGTGTGGAATGTCCAATCAAGCAAGTCAAGTACTCGGTATAATGCCAGATACCTTATCATTTTAACTCCCATGGGCACAAGTACTTTCGGGTGCTCCTCCCAGGACCAGATCGGGCCCTATATGCGCAGGCATTTATCATGTGTTTTGACATCCACTCTTGTTTATAGCCATCATAGAATTTCAATAATCAAGCTTGTAGACACGTATGACAACTTTGATAGAATAGAGTCCAAAATATGACAAAGGACATAGAATGGCGATAATAACGGTATAATCACGATATCGATAAAACTAGGTAGAATATGGTTCCCTTAACTTAGGTACCATGACAAATCAATATGGACATTCTTTATATAGAATTGAGGTCCACATGAACAGTATATCAAAGGTAAGATACCCTCATTCTTATCATAGAATTTGGGGTTTACAAGAATGACATGATATGGCATGATATCATCATCCCATTAAGAATTTCTTATGATATACTCTTTGTATAATCATAAGGGCCGGTATACCATGTTTCTTTAGAGTGACATGGCATCAATGGTGTAATGAGTTTTTTTAGGGTACAACCAGCTCAGTCGGCCTTGAGGGAATCCAAGGCTACGAGGAGTCTTACGGAGGTCTCTATGACTAACTCGCTAGTCCAAAGGAACGGAATGTCCAATGGAGAGCTTGTATGTCAATGAGAGTTGAGTGTGATCGATGAAACACCGTGAAAAGTGGGACTATACTCACGGAGTGGAGAATAGTGCCGATATATATATATATTATGATATATAAAACCATCGGTTAGCAAATCAGAGGAAAAATCAGTTTACAGTAAAATAACGACTTAGGTCAAGTCGTTTCTCAAGTAATTAACGCCTAACAGAAGGGCATTTACATATGGTCCGTTTTGCAGAATTTTCAATAATTTCAATAATTTATCTAAAACGCGCCTTCGGCAGGGGCGTTTCTTCAAGAGTTGACGACTACAGTAGCAGGCGTCTTTTATTTTCAATATTTTTCAGAACATATTTATTTTCAGAAATTATCAAAAACGCGCCCTTTGCAGGGGCGTTAATCATTAAATTCTTATTTTCTCAGAATATATATTCCAGGATTTTAACAGATACGCGCCCTAGTAAGGGGCGTTTATTTTTAATTCACGCCCTGTGATGGGGCGTTACCACAGGGAAAACGACCTAGTCTAGGTCGTGAATTCAAGAAATATCAGGAATTAACAAGATTTGCACGATAAACAAGGATAACAATCATATAGTCATGACAGGAAAATTGGCAGGAATTCACATGCAGTATATCAGATTTGATGTTTCATGTTTATTGACTTTTAACCGTTAACAATTATTGATTTGATTTCATGTAATTGCATGGATAATCAGTTCTTAAGATTTACATGAAATTAACGCCTGTGTACAGGGCGTCAAATATAAAATTGACGACCTGGGAAGGGTCGTGACTTGCAAAGTCGCGCCCTAGTCTGGGGCGTGTATTTCATAGTCACGCCCTTGGTAAGGACGTTTCTTTCAAGAAATTAACAGAAACTCGTTCAGAAACTATTGTAAACCAAACCATGTATATGCATGATAATTATTGTACTGTATCAAGTTAGTTTGGGCTACAGTGACTTGAGAAAATCCTACCTTGATAGTGGATTTGAAGATGAACTCTGAAGGATTTGGTGAGAAGCCTAATACTCTGAAGCTTCAACTGCAACACAATAACAGCCGTAGCAACAGCAAGAAGAAGAACAATCGTTCTTAAGAAATCTTCACTCTACCGTCAACCTGTAGAGGGAGAGAAAAGGAAGGAAGATGAAGATATTTAAATAATCTTCACAGATATAACCGAAGTTTTTAGGGAAAAGATAGAAGAACAGTACCTTGTTCTTCACGTTCGACAAGCAGACTTCCTACAATAAGAGAAGATCAATTAATGTTCTTCATAAGAGCGTATAACAGAGAAAACGATGAGGAAACCTTTGGTTCTATACAAACCGTAGCAGCAGTCGACCAAATAGCTCCTAGGGTTCGAGCAGAAGATTATTTATAGGGATTTAGGGGGTCCTATTAGGGCTAGAGTTTTATTGGGAGTAATATATCCCTAATAGAGTCCTTACTCTAATAGACACTTACTAGATTAGGTTGATCTTCCCTGGATAAGCTCTGGGTTCGAACGGCTCACGAACTAAATTAACGCCTTAGGTAAGGGCGTCGATTCTTGAATTGACGACCTAGTTCAGGTCGTTTCTTAAGAAACGTCTTGGATAAGGGCGTTCCTTGTTTTTGAAACACACCCCATATATGGGCGTTTCTTTTACTTGCCTATTAGGTCGTGAGAGTTGACGACCGCACGTATGGGCGTCCTTTCTTTAGTCACGCCTTTGATAGAGGCGTTTCTTATTGAATTAACGCCCTAATAAGAGGCGTTATTTTAATTTTGTTTTACTTCATCTAATTAATCCTATTCTCATTATCTGTATTACTACTGTAATATATATATGTTTTAATTTATTTCAAATATTCATTTATCAGGGTTGCTACAGGATGACACGTGGCCAAAACACTTGGGCGGGAAATGTGGAAGACACGCGCCCAGTGCTGCTCCTGCTGTGACTGCTTATAAAAGGAAACCTTCATCCATAGATGAAGACTGATCGAAGCAGAAGGAGAGAAGCAAAAGAGCAGAAGCAGAGAGAAAGAATAGAGAGCTGTTCGATCCAGAGAAAAGAGAAGAAGAAGAAAAGAAAGAGAGAAGAAGCAGAAGAGAAAAAGTGAGAGATAAAGAGCTCGAGCAGAGTGTGAAGAGAAGAAGAAGAGAGAGAGAGAGAAGGAGTTCGTTCCTTAGATCTTTGGTTCAAAACCAGATATGAGGTTGCTCACTTGTTTGAGCTATATTCCCTGCAGGGATTTTTCTTTATCTTTCGTTTGTCTTTTGTTTTGTTTTTTTGAAACTCTTGTGTTCAAGCTGTGTGGCAGCACTTGCAGTGGTGGATTCCACTGGACGGCTAAGCTGTATTGCCCAGCGGGTTTTGCAGAGGAGGATTCCTCTGGACAGCAAGCTGTGAGGCTCAGCAGGCGAGGAGGATTCCTCGGATAGTAAGCTGTGAGGTTCAGTAGACTGTAGGCAAGCTGTGAGGCCCAGCAGTTCAAGCTGTGAGTCAGCATTAAGCCACACTCGGGTTGAGTGTGGGGTGGAAGTAGGTCTGGAGGACCGAACCACCTAAAAACCTTTGTCTACTGTGTGATTGTTTGGTGGTTTGACTTGCTTCTATATTCCTATCTTCACGTAGTAGATGTATGCTTTGGACGGTTCTTCATCTGTTCTAGGTGGTTTTCGCTTTGTGCCCACTATCTGTTCAGTAGAAGTTTTCATTCCCCATTTGATTCTGCTGCAGTAATTTTTATAGGGTGTTTGATCTATTCACCCCCCTCTAGATCACCCTTTAGCGTCCCAACAAACTCAATCTGTTGAAGAATCTCCACATATTGTCTTCGATGAAATGAATATCAGGTCTGAAAATGAACAATCTTGTAGGGACAAAGATGATGGAGAGTTTCTTGAAGAAAAGGAAGAACAATATACTCAAGAGGAAGAGCCAAGGTCAAATGAGAATCAAGCAGAATAAAGTACTAGAGGTAATGCAGATGCTAATGAAGGTAACTCCTTGACCAATGTTAGAATGCTAAAAGACCACCCTCTATCAAGTATTATTGGTAATCGGCATGACCCTACCAGAACTAGATCTCATTTTAGAGCTATTGAAGAAATGGACAATTTGGCTCTTATATCTCAAATTAAACCTAAAAATATAACTGAAGCCCTGAAAGATGATTGTTGGATAAATGCAATGCATGAGGAATTAAATCAATTCAAAAGAAATAAAGTGTGGCACCTTGTGCCAAGACCCAATGAACTTTCAATAATTGGAACTAAGTGGGTTTTTAGAAACAAACAAAATGAAAATGGAATTGTGATGAGAAATAAAGCAAGACTGGTTGCACAAGGATATAACCAAGAATTTGGTATTGATTTTGAAGAATCCTTTGCACCAGTAGCTAGATTAGAAGCTATCAGATTATTACTTGCATATGCATGCTGTCATGGAATAAAACTACATCAAATGGATGTAAAAAGTGCATTTCTTAATGGTTTAATCAAAGAAGAGGTGTATGTTGAACAACCCCTTGGCTTTGAATCTATAGACTGCCCTGACCATGTTTACAGATTAGACAAAGCTCTCTATGGGCTCAAACAGGCACCTCGAGCATGGTATGATATACTCAGCTCATACCTCACTGAGAAAGGATATTCAAGAGGTAAAGTGGACCAAACTCTATTCACCAAGGTAAGAAATAATGACATTATTCTGGTTCAAATCTACGTTGATGATATAGTCTTTGGATCCACCAAACCAAGTATATGTGAGGAATTTGCAAATTTGATGACCACAGAATTTGAGATGAGTCTAATGGGTGAGCTTCAATTTTTTCTAGGTCTACAAATCACCCAAAGCAAGGATGAATGCTTCATCAACTGGGCTAAGTACATTTCTGAATTATTGAAGAGATACCAAATGGAGAATCTTAAGGCAATCAGCACTCCCATGAGCACCAACACAACTTTGGATGCAGATCTGAAAGGTAAAACAGTAGATGCAAAGACTTATCGAGGTATGATTGGATCACTCCTCTATCTTACTGCATCTAGGCCAGACATCCAATTTTGTGTATGCATGTGTGCTCGTTTTCAGTCTGATCCTAAAGAATCCCACTTAATTTCTGTCAAGCGTATCTTTCGATACCTTGCTGGAACTCGAGACTTAGGGATTTGGTATCCTGCATCTTGCACTTTTGATCTAGTATCATACTCAGATGCAGACTATGCTGGATGCAAACTTGACAGGAAAAGTACAAGTGGCTATTGCCAATTTTTGGGAGGGTGTTTGGTTTCTTGGATATCCAAGAAACAACACTCAGTGGCACTATCCACTACAGAGGCAGAATATGTCGCTGCAGGGAGTTGTGGCACTCAAGTGTTGTGGATCAAACACCAACTCCAAGATTATCAAACTGATCTTGGATGTGTCCCAATATTGTGTGATAACATGAGTGCCATTAACCTGGCAAAGAACCCCATCCAGCACTCTAGGACCAAACATATAGAAATAAGGCATCACTTCTTGCGAGATGAAGTTAATAAAGGAAGCTTTAAATTGATTTTTGTAGACTCAGAACATCAAATTGCTGACATTTTCACCAAGCCTCTGAATAATGAAAGATTTTATTGTCTTAGGAGAGAGCTTGGATTGTGCAATCCTCATCTTGATGCCTAAATTGATTGCTTGATTTCTTCTTTGAAACTTGTCTAATTAACTTTGCCTAGGAATAAATTGATTACATGTCTTGCTTGAGTTGAAAATGCCTGATTTCTAAATAAGTCACAGATTTAGGGGGAGTTTAGTTTTGAGCATATTTGTTTAATAACACATGACAAATAAAAAGCCATCATGTCAACAATTGCATCTTCATTCATATTTTCAGTCATGCATGAATGGAGGGAGAGTTTGCAGTAGTTCTTATTTGCTAAAGAATGAAATTCTGTTTCTTTAGATTAAGTGATCTGGGATTCTGAAGAGTGGTTAATAAGGCTGAGTTAACGCTGTTGCAAGACTGAGTCAACGCACTGACAGAAACTTTCTGGAAACAGGCTGGAAGTTGAACTGACTGGTTGAGTGAGTTAACACAGTCACTTGGTTGAGTTGACGCACTGGCAGAAACCAAGTGCAAATCAGTTCTGGAATCAACTGGATTACTTTAGATGGGTTAACGTAGCACTGGAATTAGGTTCTTACATATCTCATAATCTTGAAATCTTCTTGTACCTCAGCTTGTCAGACTCTTGGAGTCTTCTCAAAACCTCTCATCAATCTTGTTTCTTCCATACTCAATCTTCAGTTTGTAGTGAAGTACCTCTCAATCTTCAGTATGAGGGAAATTTCTTGAGCTCCGAAATGTGAATTGATGTCATAAATTCAGGGGGAGCTAAGGTGATAATTCCTTTATAAGAGATGGTGATTTTCATTGACTGGCTCTATGCAGTATTAATGGTTGGAATTCTATAAATCTTTTGATCTTTGAATGCTAAAATTCATGAACACAAAAGTGCTGTGCATATGGAATAGTTTCAGAACTATTTAACAAAACTGAGAACTCATCCTTTCTTGACATATGATGATCAAAAGTAAAGAGACCACTTTGTGCAAATGAATTTAATATCTGTATTGACTTTAAACTCCGAATAGGGTTAATAAGAGCTGAAGAAACAAACCCTATATATATATATATGTATATATATATATATATATATATTGTAGAGCAATGGCATGCTTTCACTGAGAAACTGTCTCTATGCACCAAAGAAGTGCTAATGAGCATGTCATGATGTGGGCTGTTACCTCTGTTTTAAAAGAAAAATAATTCATTACAGAGCAATGGTAACTTTCCACTGAGAAACTACCTTCATGCACCAATGAAGTGCTAAAAGGTATGTCATGATGTGAGTTGCCAACTTTGTTTCAGTGGTGCAGAATAATTAGCTATGCTGAGTAACCGGGGACTCTGGTGTCTGATAAACATGTGCACCCGTGTCAAAAGGCTAGCTACACTTGGCTGCAAATGATGAAAAATGAAAAATGGCAAATGTTCATATGGGGTTGACCTGTAGCTCAAAAATAAAATCCTTTAGAGTTCATCCTCAATTCGAGTTAAATTCACTACTATAAGGGTCTCTTGAAATTGAACATTCTAGGGAAAAGATTTGAGAAAGTTCCAAGTGTGTAAATTGTTCTATCCTTATTCCATAATCTTGCTATTCTTGTTCAACGATTTATCTCAAATTCTTAAGATTGTTTTACTCCACATCATTAAATGCATTAGGGGCTCTCATCATTTCTCATCATATCTCTCATAAGGGAACTTGAATTTTATCGATTAAAAATCCTTGAATGTAATTTCATCTTTTCACAATTTCAATGTCTTTAGAATGCCTAAATACAATGGGTCATCACTATTTCCTATCTACTTCAAACTACATTCATGACTCGCTTTGGTGGCGTCGACGCAGTGCCTCACTGCGTAAACGCAGTCATTCAATAACTCCAATTTCATCCCAGTCCGATTCAGCACAGTGAATCGATTCACCCTTTTGAATTGAAATTGAGTCGTCACCTTCTTTAAAACCCCGCAGCGTAAATGCTGCCGTCTAATCAGCTCCTTCCAAAATCTAGTGGGTCTCTACCTCTCCGCATCTCTCAGTCTTTCCTCCTCAGCTCCTTCTCTCAATTTTTTTTCTCCTGTTCCCGTTTGATTCTCACTGCCATGGCGCCTCCGGAACAAGTGAAGAAGGGGAAGAACAAGAAGGGTCTAAAGAGAAGAGATCCCATCCTTGCTACGGGCAAGATTGAGCCTCAAACCAAACTTCAAGAGAAGACGCTGTCTCAGTCAGCTCCACCACAACGGAAAGGAAAAGAGAAAAGCTCGCCGGCAACGACAAGGGCAGCAACACAGAAGGGCAAAGATAAGGGCGTGGCAGATCCTTCAGAGGAGATACCGTCTCCTTCAGCTCCAAGGAAACGGAAAGGCAAAGAGATTGAGTTATCTCTTCGGAAACACCGTCTTCATCCCAGCCCGCCAACCAAAAAGAGAAAGCTCTCTACCGTAAGGGCAGAGGAGCATGTTACATCTTCAGGTGCTGCGAAGGGGAAGAAAGGTGTCGCCAGTTCACATGCAAGGTCTTCTGATCCCTCTCTCACCATCAATGTGGAGGAACCTCTGAAAGTCCTTATTCCACGGTATATTGTTGCTATTGACGTTGAGATGCTTGAAGTTTTTCTGCAACTATTCCCTACTTTGGATTATCATGGTTGGTGGTCTTTCGTTACAAATCATAAGATTCATTACCCCACCCTAGTTCGGGAATGTTACCACAATTTGAAGTATGAACCTCAGATCCCCAAAATTTCTTTAACTGTCAGGAATGTTAGTTTCGAATTGACAAACAAACTGTTTGCCAGAGCTTGGAAAATACCAATGAATGGGGTTCAGCTACACAGTTTTCAGTTTGATGAACATGCAGCTTATGCTCTTCTGACTGACAAACCCAGTGATCCTACAGACGTCCGGGAGACTTTTTTATCTAGTCTTAAAGTAAATAGGTTCCCTCCATTCAATAGACTGCTCCACCATATTTGTACATCGATGATAACACCTCAGAGCAGTGGTAGGGAACGGGTCACTGAGATGCAGAGATTTTTACTGTATTGCATGCTAAAAAAGATAAACATTTCATTGTCAGATGTAATCATTCAGACTATGGGATCTTGCTTAACACAATCTAGGACACTCCCATATGCTGCTCCATTGACTGCCATATTTCGAAAAGTTGGAGTAGATTTTGGAGATGAGAAGAAACTGAATATTCCTAAAGGGAACATATACTCCCTTTCCTACATTCAAAAATTCATGGGATTTAAAGTCATAAATGGATAGCCAGTCAGGGTTCTGCCAAGTCAGAAACCTGTATCTGCCTCAGTGGAAACTGGTCAAGAAGTAAGAACTGACACACAAAATCAGCAAGAGGCCAGTCTACACAGAATGGAAAGACCAGAGGCTAGGGAAGATAGACCTGAAGCTAGTTCAGCCAGAATGGACTACCAAGACTTCAGCAATATCCAGGATGATTACAATGTACAATATGATACTCATGTGTTTCCTGTTGCTTCCAGAGAGCTTGTCATAGTACAAGGTCATCTTCCAGAACCCTCTCCACCAAGGGGACCTGTATCTACTTCTGAGGAGATTCTAGCTAACTCTCAGAATGATTTTTCTGGCATCAATCCTACACTCATTCAATTTTTGGAAATGAAATTCAAGAGCATTGACTCTTCCATAATGCACCTAAGTTCAACAACGGATATGAGGCTGTCACACCTTGAACAGAAATTAGACAGCAGATGGGAAAAGTTTACACGTGATAAATTCAAGTCAGACAAGAAGCTTCATGCATTTATGGAATCTCTTCTTCAAGCTTGTCAGAAAGCTGGTTCAGTCATGCGTAACTTACAAAGCTTGCATCAACAATGTTTGAACATGATACAGAGTGTACAGACATACAACTATGATGTCAGGGAAAACCAATCCAAGTTGAACTTGAAATATTCCACCCTGATTGACAAGAACAATGAGTTCAGTGAAAAGGTTCAAACCTTGTTTGAAAAGATTACATCTTTTGGTCAGGACATTGCTAAACTATTTGAACGAACCACTCTAGTCGGTGATGAGGTTATGGATGTGTTGCATATTCTAAAAGAAAACTTCCCACCCACAATTGAAGATCAGCGTGATGTGTACTGCCCTCCACTAACAGAAGCATCCTCCTCTGCACCTGAATGGGGATCTCAGCAGAAAGCTCAGGTGGACTATCTGTTTGATATATTACACAACTGGTTTGATGGTATTTCTACCAAGGTCAAAGAATACCACAAGTTTGTGGTGCACAGAGATCAGCTACTTTCTGAACGGATGGACACTATGGCAGCATCCATGGCTCAGCTTCAGCAACAGTTGGATATTGTGTCTGCAACTGTACTTCAGTCTTCCTCATCTACTCCCCTTCCTGATGATGTCAAAGGGGGAGAGAAATGAACTCAAGTTGGAGTCAAGTCTAGAACTGCATTGCATCTGCATCAAATGTGTTGACTGACTGTAGTTTCCCTTTTCTGTCCTTTTGTTTGATGTAAAACCTTGAGCTTAACTGAATAACAAAAACTGATGTTTTAGCCTCTGAAGCGAACTCTTTGTTTGATCTGAACTTTCTTGTTTGATCTGAATGATACATTCTTATTTAGATGCAATGGCATTCACCTCATAGTTGCCATCATCAAAAAGGGGGAGATTGTTGTGCCCCTGGTTTTGATGATGACAACCATGAGATGTGAATGTTGAATTCAACTCAAAATGTTGAATTAAATCTTGATTCAGTAACGCTTCCATTTGGTTCATCCTTGATGCAAGAAAGGAACAGGGTCGACACTGGGAGTTCAAGGCGTCCACGCATCAATTGAAGAGGCAAAATCATAAGTCACTGATATAATCTCAGTGCGTCAATGCCACACTATTGCAGAGTCGACGCATCAGCTTAAGAAGCAGAGGCACTCATAGATCTACTTCACTGCGTCAACGCCACAGTAGAGCAGCGTCGACGCAGCAGTTAAAAAGGCAGAGTTATGGTTCACTGGAATAACCCAGTGCGTCAACGCTACAGCATGACAGCATCGATGCAGCAGTTCACTCTGAATATGAAATTGGCTCTAGCACAGTTCAGTGGGTTGACGCAGTGACCCCATGCGTCAATGCATCCAGCATTACATTCAAAGCCATGTGAGGGATTTCAAGGCTGCGTCAACCTCGTGAACTCAATGGGTTGATGCCATCTGAACTACTTACGAGATTAGTTGGGTGGACCCCAATCGTAAGTGACGTCAAAGGCCACATCAGCCAAAAGCGCTTGCGATCTGGTTTTCCCTCGCGATTCCAGAAGGCTCTATGCAGAGCGATCATTGGGCTAACCAGAAAATCTGGTTGGGGCCCACTAGACGTATATATTACATGGATCTGGAAGTGAGCGCGGTAATGAAAAACATTGGAGAAGGTTTTCAGAGAGTGTAGTCGAACTAGAGAGAGAGTGAAGCCCTTGAGGAGAATCATGGAGTTCATCATCTTCCTGCTGGTACCTTGCTGCATACATTGACGATTAGAAGAGATCCAGTGGCAGCGGATCAGTGCGAGTCCATCTACCCTTCAGAACGAGAAGGCCAGCTGATCGTTGAAACATCTTCTTCCAGCATCTGAGTTCGAGCTTGAGATCCAGCAGCATCACAGATCTGGAGATGTCCCTCCATCTTTGAGTGATTTCGTTTATTGCTTCTATTTTTCAATTATAACACTATTACATTGTGTCTCCCTCGTACTGGTTTGAGTAGAGGGAGGGGCTTGATCCAACAGATTGTGCTTGGATCAAGGGCGTTTGGGCATGTTGCCTGCAAGCTGTTCGTCAGCGGTTTAGAGGATCTGTTCCTCTGGTTAAGCCAAGATGTACTGCTCAGCGTTGTTCGAGGAGGTAGTTCCTCGGTGTAGCTAAGCTGTAAAGCTCAGCAGGGATCCTCACTGGTTTAGTGAGGGGTAGACGTAGGTCTCCACAGGGAGACCGAACCACCATAAAAATCTGTGTTCCTCTTGTGGTTTGCTTTCTCATTTTATCCACCTATCGTTAGATGTTTGATTTGGCTCGATCTTCATACTGTCTGTTTACTGAACTTCTAATTAGCATTCTACTTTCTAAAGCAAGTGTGATCTTGCATTAATTTTTAAAAGGTCAACCTATTCACCCCTCCCCTCTAGTTTGACCTTCCACCTAATCCAACATTCATCCCACCGAATTCTCCAGAGTCTTTTCTTGCAACACTGCTAAGGAGATGTGGGATAAGCTAGAGGTCATTTATGAAGGGACTGTTGATAGGTTCTTTCCCTCCCTAACTCAAATTATGAAATGGGCTAAAGGGAAAAGAGTGAATGTGTGTGTGTGTGAGTGAATAGCATGAAAAGACAAACGATGCAAGCAATGAATCACTCGCGGGGATGGACAAGTTGTGATCGCCATCAAGGTATTAAGTGCAAGGAGAGGGCACCATACACCTTGGATAGGAGGGAGATGGATGAGGACACTCGCCAATGGATACGGCGTTGGCGCAGGAAGAAGATGGCCCTCTGGAGACCACTGAAAGGTGAAGACGGCCGGACGACAGACCACTGCAAGCGCTAAAATGGAACGCGGGAAAAAGCCTGATGTGGAGGTGAGACGGTCTGAAATGGGCCGCACACAGGAGAGAGACGATCTAAGGAAGACAACACACCCCAGCAGACGGTCAGAGATGAACCGTACAGAACCTCCAGATTCCAAGCCGTGGAACTTAATCCTCCACCCCTTCCAGCCGGCCAGAAGGGATGGGTCTCGTGCTTAGACTCCTGTTAACTTGCCAAACAACACAAAGGACCAAAAAAAGACAACCCAAATGAGTTTATGGAAGTGCAATATCTATGAAGGGAAACGAAAAGCTAAGCACATAAAGGGAATGGGGGATACCTGGGGTGATTTTTTAACCCCTATTGGGCATGGAAAAGCAATAGGAAGGTGGAAAATGTGAGAATGACAGTGAAAAACGTGAGGACAAATAGAGGGAAATGGTGATGCAATGATGAATAAATGATTGCAATGATTGACCTAAGACTCAAAACGCAAAAGACGTGGACTACTCCATGAACCAAAGGCTTAATGGACGTGGAAAGCCTTCCTCCCTGGCTAAGATTCGCTCAAGAAAGCGGCAGCACTTCGACGCGACTTCCGGATCTCCCCCCTCGTGAGCTTGGACTAAGGGTGCTATTTATAGACCCTTGAAAGTCAGCCCCGAATTAGGGGTTTTCCAGCCAGAATTAGGCCGAGATTCTTTAAGATATATTGGAGATAATACTCCCAATTTTCTTCGGGATCAAACAGAACCCAGGTTAAGAATCCACGGAGAAATTCGAGGACGAAGCAGCTAACTTGACCACGGATGGAGAGAGAAAAGTCTGTTAAAGCAAGGATCTCGGCCTCATATGTGGTCTTTCGATAGACCGTCTACCCATATAAACGGTCCAATGGATGACCGCCTATAAGGTGTCGGTGGAAATTAATAATAAGATAAATAAACCCTTTTATCCAAAGAACAGACCGGCGCAACCGGCGTAGGACTCTGGATCATAAAATGGTCCTTCGATGGGCCGCCCAAAGAATTTAAATGGCCCATCGCGAGGCCGCCTCACAGATGTCGGTGGAAAATTAGAAATAATGAGATAAATAGCGGTTTATCTAGAGAATAGATCGAATTAGGACTCTGACTTAAAAAATGGTCAATTGATGGGCCGCCTGACCAGTTCAAACGGTCTAATGCTAGACCGCTTATCCAGATAAAAATAGTTTATGAAAGATCGCCCACCTATTAAACGGCCTATCGCTAGACCGCATATCAGGCGGGCGATAGAAAATAAATATAGGGTAAGCAAGCCTAATTTACCCTAAAAGACCAAGTTAAATCAAAAGTCCATTAATCCCAAACTTGAGAAATTTGAGAGCAAGCCCAGCCAGGGAGGAGAGTACCCATAAAATAAGACCAAAGAAATGCCTAAAAGCTGCCTAATGAATAATGGATAACTTGAGGCATCGAAAACAAGGGTAAAAAAAAAGACTCAACTCAAAGGCAAAAAACGGGTGTCAACAGATGCCCCTCCTTAACGTCCTCTTTGCAGGGGAGTGAGCAGAGGTGAAGCGAAAGCGAAATGGAACATAGAGATGCAGGGAAAATGAAGTGGAGCGGACTGAAAAGTAGGCGTTAAGGTAAACGACACCCGTTTCCTCGCCAACGAGCGATAGGAACTTTCCGAAAAATTTTGAACCAAACACGGGGAATGATCAAACCAAAATGACACCAATCTGGAGAAACTAACTAAATAAACGAAAGGAGAAAACGTAAGCAACCTCATCAGGGGACACAATCCACAACCAACGAGGGAATCGGAACAAGCAGTAAGAAGTAAAGAAGCAGACTAAAACCTCCAGACGGGGACTCTTAGTCAATCCAACTAGGTGAACAAACCAGAGAAAATCTTCTGACTCTGAGTGGAACAGTTTCTCTTACCCAAAACCATGAACGCATAGTTATCCATCACCAATGAAACACTTTCAGACAGACCATGGGTCGTGAATGCTCAAAAAGATCTGCATGATGCATGCTAGGCTAAAAATAAAAGAAATCATCAAAGCGAATGCAAAGAAAGCCATAAAATAGAAAGTATTCGAGAATAGTATTGCTTGATTGGGGCAACCAAGGTCAAGACACTATCTGCAACCACGACGTGCGAGATAGAACCATCATCCCCTAATTTTTCCAACCTAGCGGCCTATCCGATGGTTAAACACATGAACCTAGATCATCATTATTTTTGTTATAGGGGAACATCAGATCCTAGAACACGTGAATGATCAGCCGATTCTCGAGATAAGATAATATAGCTACCATATAGTAATGCATTAAGGGACACATGGTACGAAATACTTACCTGACTTACCTGACCCGGATCATGGAAGTGGATTATTGCTGAAATCAATCACATATATCATGAAACAAGGTTATTCAAGATAAAAGATTTATCAATTATGCACACAATGCAGCAAAAATAAGACTAAAAAAAGTTCATTCATCATTTCAGCATATAAACGGTCTACTCCAAACCGCCACAACCAAAGAAACGGTCCAAATGAGACCGTATAAGCAAACAGAATTTTGAATTTTCAAATGTGCTTTAAACGGCCCAATGAAAGACCGCCAAGTAGATAAACGGTTTGTGGATGGACCATTTTATAGCAGAGGACTCATCACTTACAAACGGTCTTGCCCAGACCATCTTGCAGATAAAACGGTCCATCAGTGGACCGCATTCCAATCATCGGTTTCAAAAAAATGAAATCGACGCCCCATCATCTTCTCCTCCTTCAACCTCCATCCACCCACCACCGAAGCTCACTCCACCCCCCATTCATCCTCTCATTCTCACACTCTCAAGCCTTCTCCCCCATTTCCCAGCCTTCTCCACCCCTTTATGCGCTTCAAGAGGCAAGCCTTGACTCATCGGATGGCCGGAGAGGAAGCCGCACCGTCGCTGCCGGCGAACCCCGCGGAGGAGATGGCACCGTCGACGGAGGTGATTGTGGAGGGACCCCCACCACCTGCGGTCGAGGGTGAGGCAACGGCGATCATTGCCGGAGCGGCTGAAGATGCTGAAGCGCTGTCGAAGGTGACGATAGCGGCGGTGGTGTAGCAACCCTGGTAAATTAAAGGACTAGAAAGTCCAAATAAAATTAAAATATATAATAATTAAACGAGGCTACCTTGTACATAACCCTCTTACATTCTGAAAAGTCTTACGAAATGGACTCATAGACCTTACCATTATATTATAATACATTCAATAATAACATGTTATTTTAAGTAGCCATTTGATGACCAAAATAATTTTAATTGAATTAAAAATCAGTAAATCTTGAAGAAAATGTCAATTTATATTTTATTACTAATTTAGAAAATTTAATACTCCAAATTTACTATATTATAACTTTATTAGAAGGGAGAAGGATATATATATATAAGATTTAAATACATTAAAGATATATAAAGGATAAAAGAATGGACATATATATAATTTTGATGTTTTCAAGGGCAATGAGAAATGACCAAAACTTAAATGACGCCTCTTTGTATAGGCGTATATAACGTGAAAAACGACTTAATATAAGTCGTTATTTCTAAATTAGTAAAAGTCAAATAAAGTATATAGTTAAGGATATTATAAAAGAATTGAGGTATATATGCGATATCGGTCTTTTGGAGGATAACTAAAAATGCTAAAACTCAATTGATGCCAACGTCGATGGGCGTCAATTCCATAGAAAATGACTTTGAACAAGTCGTCATTTCAAACAAAATGAATAGTGCCGATTTTTCGACTAAAGAATTTTAGAAAAATAATTATAGGAAAAAATAGATAAAAATAGAAAATTAATACTCCTAAAATTTCCCATCTAGATCACATCCAGGAAAAAAGATAAAAATCCCGGAAGCATCCACTACTTAAGTTATACGTGTTTCGAACTGTTAATAAAGGAAATTCTAAGACTATTAGGATAGGTACTAGAGAGTTAAGTCCCAATTGAACTCCCAACCCTATAGGGTCTCCAAAACCCTATAAATACCAACCCCTTTGCTAAATCCCTTCTAGCTTTCTTCTCAGAAACCCGCTGCTGCTTCGTGCGTGAAGAACATAGCGAAGTTATTCATCTTCTTCTTTCCTCCTGCTTCGTCGAGAGGAGAACGTAAAGGAGCCTTCTTCTTTTGCTGAAGGACTTCATCTTCTTCTTTTCCTCTTGCAAGTCGTTTGCAACAAGAAGGGCAAGGAGCCTTCTTCTTTTGCTGAGGAAGACTGCCTGGGTTTTCTACCGTGCGAGTACTGCTGCTGCTGCTGTTTGCCGAACGAGAAGACGATTCTTTCTTCTCCCTGTGCTGTTGTTTCTTTCCCATCATAGCCATTCTCTTCATCCTGTAATCCTTTATGCAGTGCGGTTCGTGAAGCCGTTGAAGGAGGAGTTTTCTTCATCCTGCCGTCTTCATCCTGCGGATGTTTAAAGACGGTGCTCGTCTTCATCCTCCTCTCCCTCCTGCGGCTTGACTGCTACGAGAAGAAGATTGATCTTCTTCCTTTCCTTCCTCCTGCATCTACAACCAAGAAGGAGGCTTCCTCATCCCCTGTTCCTGCACAAGGAAACAGAGCACCGTATTCAAAGTCTTCACCTATCATCACCCCGATCTTCAACAAAGGTAGGTTTTCTCAAGACTTAGCAAAATTCTATAGTTACCAAGTTAATACATGCATATAGGTCTATATATGTCTTCATTAGTTATAGATTTCATTTTCCAGAATGAAGTTTCTCTGTTTACTGCATGAATGAAATTGACGACCCACACCAGGGCGTCATTTTAAACCGACGACCGTGTAACAGTCGTCAATTTGCTAGTTATTTAATAAATACCCCATGTTCAAAATTTAATAACTGTGAACCTATATATGTAAACTAATGCATAATCATGTCCATAAATTCCTGATATTTTCCTCTATCTGTTCATACCTTTAGAGTCTTAATCAGACATACTCCAAAAATCATGTGTCTGATTGTTCCTACCCGGTGCAAATCGTATGACAAAGAAATAGCGACCTTGCTTAGGTCATCATTTAAATGGACGCCCGTATACATGGGCGCGACTTAGTGATAAAACGTGAAATTTTGATATATCTTTCCTGGACATTGGAATTGACGACGTGAACCCTGCCATTGTTTTTGATATATGACGCCCCTGACTAGGGCGCTGTTTAATAAATTGAAGACTTGAGCTAAGTCGCCATTTACATAAACAAACGAAATTTAGAATATTTACGAAAATTATTTACAGAAATCTGGTTGAAACGACTGAATGGATAGTCGCCATTTATTGAAATGACGACCCAAACAAGGGCGTCAATTATAAAAATGAAGACTCAAGGTCAGGCGTCAATTGACTGATAGTTCTGACTTTCTGATTTTCGTGGTTTTTCAGTAACCCTTGACAAGGGGTTATGTGTATAGGCACTATGTTCCATTCCGTGAATATAGTCCCATGTTTCACATTGCCCACTATTTCTCAGTGATAGATGAACTCTCCATGGGACATTCCTTCCTTTGGACCAGTGACTTTATCATAGAGACCTCCGTAAGACTCCGCTAGCTTTGGATTCCCTCAAAGCAGCCGAGCTGGTTGTACCCTTAAAACCCATGACACTTCTTAATTGTCATGTCACTCTAAAGAAACATGGTATACCGGCCCTCACAACATGCTGTTTGTATGTCATGAGAATATTATTGAAATAATGGAATGGGTAATCCACACCATTCATATCCTTTAAGAATAGTGTGCCGTACTTGTGTACACTAATTCTATCTACCTTATCATGTACAAGAACGAGCGACCATGTTCATGTGGGCGCTTATTCCTATCGTCATGGCACCCGAGTTAGGGAGCCGATTCCACCTAGTTTTATGGTTAATTGTGATTATACCGTTATTATCGTCATTATACCACATGTTCAAATCCTTGAAATGCTATTCCACAAGATCTACCTTAAAAGTTCATACAAGTTTATTCCTTGAAATTCCATATTGGCTATAACTATAGTGGATGCCGAAAAATACACGATCAATGCCTGCGCATATAGGGCCCGATCTGGTCCTGGGAGGAGCACCCAAAAGTACTTGTGCCCATGGGAGTTGTAATGATCACGGTATGGCATTGTACTGAAGTGCATGACTAGCTTGATTAGACATTCCACAATCTCATACTCGACTTGACATGACATGACTTGCGTGACCCGGAACGGGTATTTATATACTTGCTTGAAACGTGATAGCCAAATTCCGACATGACATGATGAATATACTTGCTTGAATATCTTGACATTTATTGATATAAGTTCTTGAAAGACATGTTAGTTCACTCAATTATCTCTTGTTATACTCTCTCTCTCTCTTATCGTTTTACGCAAACATGCATAGCTTTATTGCATTCATGTAACATGTAATTTACTTAAAGCAAGCTAGCTCTTGAGATATAATTCCTACTGAGCGTTCGCTCATCTAGTATTTTCCCCTATTTTTCAGGTAAGTCCGATGATGAGACTCAATCGGATGGGGAAGGTCAAGAGTGAAGAGATTAGAGCTTTCCGTCTATCCAAGCGTTTACTAATCTTATCTTTCTAGTTTCTTGAGTCAATCATTGTACTTTTTCCTTTTATTGAGTCTTGGCATTTGTAATAGAAGTACTTTGAGGTTGTGATTGAATAAAGGACTGGGTTATCTTTACTTTTGCGCACTCTGTCTTTGTGTTGAATACACTAGCGCTCTGATTGACATGATCGATATAAACTTGTCACGCACTCCGGGTTCCTTCCGCGCTCGGGGCGTGACAGTTTTTATGGTATCAGGGCCTATGATATTCAATTCCTAGGAAACCCAAGTCCAAGGATAGGTTTAAACCTTTAACTGGTGAGATTGGTTAGAACCAAGGGTTAAGTTAACTTAGAATCAAAACCTTTAACATCATCACATATTAATATAGTTATTGTAATTGTAGGACAATGGCTGCCGAACGTGCCCAGTGGCGCAACATGCAACGCACTCTGCAAGGCATGACCCAGGCACTTCAACAAGTGGCACAAGGAGGTGCACATCGTGGAGCAGGAAATCTCCACCAAAGTTTCAAGAACATGAACCCTCCTAAGTTCATGGGATCCACTGATCCGGATGACGCTGAGCACTAGATCCGGGAGACCAAACGTATCTTTCGGGTTATGCAATGCACGGACCAAGAGAAGGTCTTGTTAGCAACGTTTCAATTGGAAAGGGACGCCCGTTGCTGGTGGGAGTCGGTAGAAGCCACATTAGATCAAGGACAAGTTACTTGGGAGGAGTTTGTTGAACATTTCAACAATAAATATTTTTTGGACCGAGTCCAGGAGAAGAAGGCCGTCGAGTTCGCCGCACTTAAGCAACGATCATTATCGGTGGCCGAGTATGAGGCATAATTCTCGAGGTTATCCCAGTACGCTAAGCATTTAATCAGTACCGAGAAAATGAAAGCTAGGAGATTCCTAAATGGGCTCAGACCCCAATATATCACACAACTGGCCCCGATGGACATACAAGTCTATTCGGAGATGGTACGACGAGCCCAGCTACTGGAGGATGCCACGGAACTATCTGATAGGATCCGTGGGAGAGACAAGAAGGAGAATGTTACTAGCTCCGGCACTTTCAAACCCAATTTCAACAAGAAAAGGCCAAGTAATGGAGGAGAGTCTTCTCAGGAGAAGAAAGTCAAAAAGATTAACAAGCCATTCTCCATCACCATCACACCTTCTAAAGTGGTGTGTAAACACTGTGACAAGGCCGGACATAAGGTCGAAGAATGTTGGAGGAAACTTGGAGCATGTCTCCGTTGTGGGAGCCTTGATCATCGGATTCCCGACTGTCCCCTACTCAATGATCAAGCCAGTGATGGGAAGCGCTCGGTGACAAAGAATGCACGTCTCCAAGCTATTAAGGAGACAGAACAAGATGAAGGCGGACTAGTGGAAGGTACATTGAAAGTTTGTTCCAAGTCTGCTCATGTTTTATTTGATACAGGGGCATCACATTCTATTAGTTCCAAGAAGTTTGCTGACCCATTACCCATGGAACCGGAATGGATGAAATTAGTTCTTTCAACTCCTCTCGGAAGCGAAGTTGACCTTACTCACCATTATCAAAACTGTGAAGTCTTGGTAAAGGGAAGAAATCTTCCTATCGACCTCATATGTTTAGACCTAAAGGAATATGATGTCATATTGGGAGCAGATTGGTTATCTAAGTATCGGGCAACTGTGGATTGCCGTAACGGCAAAGTTACTTTCAAAGACTTTCGGAACTGGTCTATACTAGCCCTAAGAGTCGGAGCAAGTCACCTCTTATTTCGACTCTCCGAGCTAGCAAGCTAATAAGGAAAGGATGTGTATCTTTCCTTGCGTTTGTCACCATTAAGGAGACTAAGGAGACTAAGCTAGAAGACATCCCAGTTCTGCAAGAATTTCGGACATGTTTCTGGAAGATTTGCCTGGATTACCCCCACAAAGAGAAGTGGCCTTCACCATCGACTTGATCCCTGGTGTTGGCCTAGTTTCTAAGGCACCATATAGGATGTCTCTCTCCGAACTCAAGGAGTTAAAGGAACAATTGATGGAACTTCTAAAGAAGGGATTTATTAGACCAAGCACTTCCCCGTGGGGAGCACCGCTGCTGTTTGTAAAAAAGAAAGATGGATCCATGAGATTATGCATCGACTATAGATAGTTGAATCATCTCACTATCAAGACCAAGTATCCACTACGGAGAATCGATGAGTTATTTGATCAAATATCTGGATCCAAGTATTTTTCGAAGATTGATCTCAGGTCGGGATGTCACCAACTAAGGATCAAGGATGAGGACATTTATAAGACCACATTCAGAAGCAGGTATGGGCACTATGAATTTGTTGTTATACCTTTTGGACTAACTAATGCCCCTGCTGCCTTTATGCAGTTGATGAATAATATATTCAGGCCTCATCTAGATCAATTCATAGTGGTTTTCATTGATGATATACTAATCTATTCAAAGACCAAGGAAGAGCACGAGGAGCATTTGAGGATTACATTACAGATATTGAGGATGAATCAGTTATATGCAAAGCTCAGTAAATGTGAATTCTGGTTAGAAGAAGTATCTTTCTTGGGGCATGTTATATCAAAAGACGGTTTATCCGTAGATCCATCGAAGGTTGAAGCTGTAAAGGATTGGGAAAGACCGACCAATGCTAGCGAGATCCGTAGTTTCTTGGGTCTTGCGGGCTACTACCGGCGATTCATCAAGGATTTCTCCAAGATCGCCGTACCACTCACTAGACTAACGTGCAAGGAGATACGTTATGAATGGAGTGAGGAATGTGAAAGAAGCATCCAAGCTCTCAAAGATCACCTAACTACTGCCCCAATTTTATCTTTACCAACTGAAGGCGAGAAATTCGAGGTATACACTGATGCATCTGGCATTGGCCTCGGATGTGTTTTAATGCAACAAGGGAAAGTTATAGCCTACTCTTCTCGCCAATTGAAGAAGCACGAGGAGAACTACCCAGTCCATGACTTAGAATTGGCTGCGGTAGTGTTTGCACTGAAGATATGGAGACATTATCTATACGGAGTGTAGTTTATTGTATACTCTGACCATAAAAGTCTTAAGTATCTCTTCTCTCAGAAGGAATTGAATATGAGGCAAATACGTTGGCTAGAATATCTCAAGGTGTAAGACCCCGAATTATTTAATTGAGCCCAATATATTTATTAAGCTTTTATTAATTAAGAATTGAATTCTTATTGAATTAATAATTGAATTTCGGATTTATTAATATTTAATTCGTTAGAAATAGAATGAGTGAAAATCCGACCACCTTATAAAAATCCATAAAAATAGTAAACAGGTTAAGGTCGATGTAGACAACAACTTTGTCTTCTGGCATTAAGCCATTATAAATCCGTGGTTAGATCTAATTGGAGATTAAGCCCAAAAGTGCACACTTTTTAACCCTTACTTAACCTTAGTTTAAAACACAAAATTCGGGCTTAATACACAACCAAATTAGCTCAAATAAAAGGCAAATGAACGGCCATGAGCTAAGTATTAATAGCCCTCAATCAATTCGACACAAACCTAACCCTAGGAGGCGCAGCCGGCCGAGTTTGGTTGAGTCAACCATTTCGGTGCCATTTTTAACACGTCTCTTGTTCCGTCGAATTCTCCCAGCTCAGAACTCTCTAGAAGATGTGTGAGCTATAGATAGAAAGCTCTTCGAGTCTAGTTTCTTTTGGTGGTTGTGGGGTTCACTGAAGTTTCAGATCTAGGAAGATCTTGCTCGATTTGTGGAGGTGTGTCGGCAGGCCGTCGGCTTCCTTCTTCCTTCTTCCTTCTTTGTTTCTTCAATTGAGGTAGGAATTCTCAACCAAAATTCGATCATGAATATATGATTTTGTTCCTCTCGTCGAGATCTATCCAGTGGGACTGAAAGCCCCAATTTTTATCAGGTATCTAGAGAGCTATCGTGGGTTTGGTAAAGGGTGATCTAGTTCGTTCTTCATTCTAGGTTTTAAGTTCTCTCTTCGATTGAGGTAGGTTTAACATGCGAAACTCTAATTAACTTATATGATGTAATCAGCATGTTGTTAGCTTTCATTTAACGTAGAAAGCCCCAATTTTCATTGGGCATGCTTGGAGAAATTTCAATTTTTAGTGAGAGCATGTCTAGAACTTGATTTATATTGTGACCCTTTGAGTTAGAGCTTGATTGCGGGCTGATTTTGAGTTATAAAACTTGATCCACAGCTTATCATATATGGTTGGATTCAACATCAAGTTAGCTTTCTTTTAACATAAGAAGCCCCAATTTCGTTATGTATATTGAGAGAATTTCATGATTTAGTAGAAGCATGTCAAGAATTAAGTTTTTATGTGTGCATCATAGAATATGTTAAGATTTAATGGATTTCTGTTGAAATTAGTGTTTCAAATCGCTTGTTTTATGACCCTAGTATGTATATTAATAACCCTAGATCATGTGGTTAAGATCCCAACTCAATTGGATCTCAATTGGGTGAGTTCATACGTTTTCGGCGTTTTTGTTCTTGCAGGGGTCGACCTCTGGGGTCGACCCGTTTTCTGGGAGCCTTGGCGGCCCGAGGGTCGACCCCAGGGGTCGACCCATCCAGCACCCAGCAAGGGTCGACCCCTGGGGTCGACCCATACAGCCAGAGTGTGGGGGTCGACCCCAGGGGTCGACCCATTCTGCAGAATTTGTGGGGGTCGACCCCAGGGGTCGACCCATGCATCTGGCAGACCCCGTTTTTACAGGGGTCGACCCCAGGGGTCGACCTATGTACCAGAAACCCAGTTTTTGTCGTTCTTCGACACGAGGATCGATCCGGATCATTAGCGGATCGACCCATTTAACTTAGACCAATTGAAAAGTATATTCTTGAAGAACCAGTAAGATATTCATGTACCCCTTTGATTTCAATTAACATTGGTCCCTACATGCAAACGTAGTGTAAAAACATGCCATTTATCATCTTCATACAATGGTTAAATAGAAACCCACATAATTAGTGGTTAATGGTGAAACTAAATCTCTGTTAATGCATGCTATTTCATTCCTGTGCGAGCTTATTCCTTTACCTTATCATCTTGAATCATCCTTTGGCAAATTGGTTTAATGCAAATGATAATGGATAATCCTTGATATATTAACTTGGTAATTAGGATTAAATTGATTGTTAAGTTGCTGTTTTAGTCCCTATTATTCCAGTAGAATGGATTACTTACACACTTGAACGGTATACTGTCAGCCGTTCTTTCTTGACCCCGTGGACCGAGTCTTGGTCCAGTTCTTGTAAAGCGGCACCGAGGTGACCGTATCACCCGAGTTTTCGTCTGGAATCCAAGGACATGTTAGTCCTTAAAAACTCATACTCTTGACAGAAATTCCTTTGATTAATTGGCCATTAAAATTGACTGAATGTCTGGACGTGTGGGACTTTGGGCCCATAAAAATAAATGCCATCGCATCATAAGGGCCCGGTCTGGTCCTGGGGAGAGCGCCTGAAAAATTACTGAGCCCATGGGATGCTAATGACATGGTGGGGCATTACACCGAAATACTTGCTTGCTTGTTGCGTCTATGACAAACATCTCTTGTTACTTGTTACTTGATCGCGAATGAATTGATATTACTTACTTGTGGCCAATTCTTTACTACTGTCTCTTGTTATATCTCATGTTGAAATTCTTGTACTTGTTATCTTGTTAATTCTTGACATCACATATTTCTTGACCTTGCAAGATCTTGTTATTACGTTGTTTCATTATATCGTTATCGTCATTTATTTCTTTCTTAGTATTGCATATGAAAATGTAATTAACTTGTTAATCACATAAATTGCCTGTTATTTCCTACTGAGCGTCAGCTCATAGTTGTGTTTTCCCCCCTTTCCAGGCTTTTCAGGTGACGCGCTTACCGACGGGGAAGGGCAGGAGTGATGTCATGAGTGTGTCAGTTCTAGTGTGTTAGCAGTGTGTTATCTTACTTCTAGTTGTGTTTTGGAGAGCATTTAGTTTCAGTTATGTTATTGAGTTTTAGTGGTTGAAATTCTAGTTGTATTAAGTTAAATTTGAGGTTATTGTATCAGTTGTGGTTGGTTAATGATCATTTAGTATTTCCATCTTGTAGCATTGTGTATTATTTTAGATAGATCTCTCTCTTGCCAGCTCGTTCCCGACTGTACGTCCCGATATTCCGCATCGGGGCGTGACAGTTTAGTTGGTATCAGAGCCCTAGGTTTCCTAAGTTTAGGTTTTCTCGCATTGCATCCCAATAACCGTTATATCAAAAGGTGTTGTCCGAACGTTAGGCTACGCCTATCGGGAAGGTCGCACACTTGCGCGAGTGGTCTTCGGACCGATTACCTCCGCCAGGTACCGAGTTTTGGTCGTGTCTAGGTGCATTAGATCCCTAACCTTGTAAAAGTCTAGGACCTGACCTGGTGAGAATGGGTAGAAACTTGGGTTAAGTTCATTTCTTAATCATGTAATTATTTATCTTGATTAAACCTAAGTAATCTATTTCTCGTGTAGATGGCAGCTAATCGCGTTGAATGGAGGAACCTGCAGCGCACTGTTCAAGGCCTTACTCAGGCCCTTCAGCAGGTAGCTCAAGCAGGAGCGGCACATCATGGCACCGGTGATTTATACCAAAATTTCCGCGGGATGAATCCGCCTAGATTCGCTGGTTCGACCGACCCCGACCAAGCCGAGCACTGGCTAGATGAGATGGGGAGAATCTTTGAAGTTATGCAATGCACCAACTAGGAGCGTGTCCTTTTGTCCACATTTCAACTGGAACGTGATGCACGTACTTGGTGGGATTCTATCAAGGCGACTCTCGGTGACCGGCAGGTTTCGTGGGAAGAGTTCGAGGAATTCTTTAACAACAAGTATTTTTCTGATAGAGTGCAAGAGAAGAAAGCAACGGAGTTCGCGGCCCTAAAACAGCGAGGGTTGTCCGTGGCAGAGTATGAGGCTCAATTTGCACGGCTTTCTCGTTATGCTACACATCTTATTTCCACCGAGAAAATGAAGGCGAAGCGTTTTCTTAATGGTCTGAAGCTACATTATATTAATCAACTGGCACCGTTGGAGATTTCCACTTATTCCGAGATGGTAAGGAAAGCACAAGTTCTGGAGGATACTCTTGAGATGACGGAGAGGATCTGTGGCACAGGCATGAAGAAGGAACGACCTACGGGTTCCGGGAGTGTCAAACCCGGGTATATCAAGAAGAGGCCCGTGAGTGGGTCGAGTTCGTGGACCGAAGCAGGATCATGGAAGGGAAAGATGCCGAAGCATGAAGATAAGAAGCCTGGCCCTATTATTCATACATGGGCGTTTGCAAGTTTTGTAATAATCCTGGCCACAGGGTGGAGGATTGCTGGCGCAAGCTAGGCGCATGCCTACGATGTGGAAGCAAGGAGCACCGTATCTCTAATTGCCCTCGTATGTCTGTGCAAGCTACCCCGGTAAAATCACAAGTCTTCAAGAAACCACAAGGCAAGCTCCAAGCTCTGCATGCTGAGGAAGCGGGAATAACCGAGGATGGTGGACTCGTCGAAGGTACACTTATTATACTCGACAAGCCAGCATTTGTTCTTTTCGATACTGGTGCAAGACATTCCTTTATTTCTCGGAGATTTGCTAAGTCTTTAGCTGTGGAACCTGTTTTGATGAATTCTCCGTTAGAGATATTAACCCCTATTGGTACTAGATCAGCAATCTAGTATTTCTATCCCTCTAGTAGGTTATGATTGGTGAACAGAACTTACCAGCAAATTTAGTCTACATGGACATGAAGGATTATGATGTAATCCTAGGAGCAGATTGGTTGGCTCGATATGAGGCTAGTGTTCACTGCAGTTCTAGCTCAGTGTCTTTTACTAGGCACCAGAGACTTTCTTTTGTGGGTGTTAAGCATCACAACTCTGTGTCACTTATTTCGGCTCTTCGAGCTGATAAGCTGATGAGACGTGGATGCGAGGCTTTTCTAGCCTTTGTCTGTGCAACCCCTGGTCAGCAGATTGAGATCAAGGACATTCCTGTTGTCCAAGATTTTCCTGATGTCTTTCCAGAGGAACTACCAGGACTTCCGCCTGAGCGGGAAGTTATCTTTTCTATTGATCTTATTCCTGGCACATCTCCTATTTCTAAGGCTCCTTATTGTATGTCTCCTGCGGAACTGAGAGAGTTAAAGCAACAGTTGATGGAATTACTCGAGAAGGGCTTCATTCGTCCTAGTACTTCTCCGTGGGGAGCCCCTGTATTATTCGTCAGGAAGAAAGATGGTTCGTTAAGGTTGTGCATTGATTATCGGCAAATAAACCAGCAGACTGTCAAGAACAAATATCCATTACCGAGGATTGACGAGTTATTTGACCAGATAGCGGGAGCTCAATATTTCTCTAAGATTGATCTTCGATCTGGATATCACCAGTTGCGGATTAAGGAAGAGGATATCTATAAATCAGCTTTCCGCAGCAGGTATGGTCATTTTGAATTTGTCGTTATGCCTTTTGGTCTAACGAATGCTCCAGCAGCTTTCATGCAGTTGATGAACAATGCATTTCGGCCCTATCTTAATCAATGGGTCGTGATCTTTATTGGTGACATCTTGATCTATTCCAAGAGTGAAGTGGAGCATGCTGAACATCTGAGGATGGCATTGCAGTTATTGAGAGATCATCAACTTTATGCCAAGTTCAGTAAGTGTGAATTCTGGCTACAAGAGGTGTCCTTTCTCGGACATATCATTACGAAGGATGATATTTCTGTTGATCCTTCGAAGGTTGAGGCAGTGAAGAATTGGGAACAACCTACCAGTGTGACAGAAGTTAGAAGTTTTCTAGGCCTGGCAGGCTATTATCGAAGATTTATCCAGGATTTCTCTAAGATTGCGGTACCTATGACAAGATTAACCCGCAAGGAGAACAAGTTTGATTGGTCCGAAGATTGTCAGCGAAGCTTTCAGACTTTGAAGGAGTGTTTGACTACTGCACCTGTATTAGCTTTACCTTCTGGTGAAGGAGGATTTGTCGTATATACAGATGCATCAGGTATTGGCTTAGGCTGTGTGCTCATGCAGCATGGGAAGGTGATTGCCTATTCTTCTAGGCAGTTAAGGAAGCACGAAGAGAATTATCCTGTTCATGACTTAGAACTGGCAGCAGTTGTGTTTGCTTTGAAGATTTGGAGGCATTACCTGTATGGAGAATTTTTACGGTATTTTCATATCATAAGAGTCTGAAATATTTATTTTCTCAGAAGGAACTCAATATGCGGCAGCGCAGATGGTTGGAGTATTTGAAAGACTTTGACTTCTCGATTGAGTATCATCCTGGCAAGGGTAATGTTGTGGCAGATGCATTAAGTCGGAGGCCGGTAGCTAGACTGTCAAGTCTCATGTTACAAGAATGAGATTACTGAACAATTGTCCTGTCACGCCCCGAGCGTGGAAGGAACCCGGGAGAACGCGATGAGTTTATATCAATCATGTCAATCAGAGCAAGTAGAATTTCGACATCAAAATAGAGTGCGCAATAAGATGAGCTTTTGAAACATAATCAAACACTGATACCAGTGATAATAACAAACCCATAAATAAAGTCACATACTCCAAGACTTAATAATTCGAACCAGGCCCATAAGCCTTAATTATTACAACACATTGACATAACACCATATCCAACGACAAAACTCCAAGAATAAACTAAGGACGGCAAAACACGATAAATGGTAGTAGCCGCATGACGCTTGCAGGTTCTACGCTCGTCACTCTTGCTCCTGCCCATCTGAGTCGAATCAGGGTCCGTATTACCTGAAAGGTTGGGGAAAGGAACTAGATGAGCGAACGCTCAGAAGGAATTATATCTCAAGAACTAGCAATTGGTTTAAGTGATTAACTTTTTCAAATGAAAATACAAGTCTATATGTAAAACAAGTAAAATAAAATGTTATGGAATTGAACAGGATAACGAGAGGAAATAACATATGCTGCTGATCCAAGATAGAGAATTTCAAGTATTCAAGTATTTGAATGAGTACCAAGTATATCAACAAAGTCTTTCATGTCATGAAATAATGGCTATTAACAAGCAAGTACTTTGCCCATTCCGGGCCACGCAAGTCATGTCAAGTCAAGTCAAGCACGCGAGAGAGAGATAGAGATATAGTGGAGATGTCATAGATTCAAGCAAGTACTTCGGTGCAATATCACACCGTGATCAATATAACTCCCATGGGCACAAGTACTTTCGGGTGCTCCTCCCAGGACCAGATCGGGCCCTATATGCGCTAACATTGTTACATGTAATATCTAGACAACCACTTTATGTATAGCCATGGAATTCGAGAACAAACTCATGTAAGATATCAAGATAGATTTGTAGATAGGTTCCACGGAATTCAAGGAAATAGCTTTTAGAGTTCAAAAACCGATAATGACGGTATAATCATGAGTGTCGATAAAACTGGGTAGATTTAGTTCCCCAATTGGGTACCATAACAAATAGGTATCCATATACATGGATGGTCACCCATTTGATATAGAATTGAGGTCCACAAGAACAGCATATCAATGATATGATGTCCACATTCTATTAAGAATATACTCATGATATCCACATAGCATATCATGAGGGCCGGTAAACCATGTTTCTAAAGAGTGACATGGCAAAATAGTGTAAAGGGTTTTTATGGTACAACCTGCTCAGTCGGCCTTGAGGGAATCAAGGCTCGAGGAGTCTTACGGAGGTCTCTATGACTAACTTGCTAGTCCAAAGGAACGGAATGTCCACTGGAGAGCTTGTAGGTCACCGAGAATTGAGGGGTAATGCGATAACCATCGTGAAACATGGGACTATATTCACGGAATGGAACATAGTGCCGATATATATATATATATATATGTGAGTGTGTGTGTGTATATATAGATATAGAAACCCTCGGTTCACAGAAAGCAGTATGAAATAATTACACAGAAATTAGTGACTTAATCTAAGTCATTACTTATCAAATTAACGCCTTTTACAGGGGCGTTTATTTATAATTTGACGACTTATACAGGGGTCGTCCATTATATAATTATATTTTTCAGGAATTTCTATATTCTGGAATTTTAACAAAAACACGCCTTGGACAGGGGCGTTACTTTTAAATTAGCGTTCTTTGGTGGGGCGTTAGTTCTATAAGAGACGGCCTGTATCAGGTCGTTAATTCAAGTTCATCCAAGATTTAACATGAATAGTGAAAATCTCCAGATAATATAATTTTGGGACTACAAGTTACATGGTCAGGACAAGAAAAATAGCAGGATTCAAGGGGTATAATCATGCATTAGATTGGATTCATGGTTTCATAGATATAAAAATTTTAAACATGAGTATTTAATAATTTCAAAGAATTGACGACTCCTGGGCAGGGCGTCAGATCTTCAATTAGAGCCCTGGGCTAGGTCGCTTATTTTAAATTAGCGCCCTTGGCAGGGTCACTTATTTTAAAATCTTATAGAACCTTTGAAAACGCAATAAGACTATATGCATGAGATCATGGATGATATTATTACATAATCTATGCTAGTTTGGGCTACGTTTCTTGAGAAAACCTACAATATGATCATGATTTATGCTTGTTTGGGCTACGAGACTTGAGATAACCTACCTCTGTGGATGATCTGGTGAACAGGATGAAGGTCTGAAGCTTTTACGATGGTCTGTCTCAAACAACAGCAGGATGAAGAATGCACTTCGTGGTTCATAGGAGGAAGAAAATGATGACGATGAATGCCCGTGGTCTAGTGCAGGCCTCAGCAGGATGACGGGGGAAGCAGAGGAACGCCTTCACACGTTCGTCAGCAGGAAGAAGAATGAAGAAGAGGGAGAAGCCTTCCTCACTTGCATTCGCAGCAGCAGGATGGCGTCGATGCAGCAGTAACGTTGCTACGATCGACGGAGACGTAGTTTTATAGGGTTGTGTGGGTTCTGGGGGATTCAAATGCTCAGATACGGAAGGGATTTTTGATCAAGATTAGTAAGGTTTTAAACCTTCTATGCATGGACCTCACCCCTTCAAAGATAGCAGCCGCCTGCTCCCATTTGCATCGGAGAACCCTAACACAGGCCATGCAGCGAACGAGCATGCCTTAATTTAACTCTCGGGGAAAGAGACGTCTGAGGCAAGAGCGTCTTTTTATCAAGTAGCGCCCTCACCAGAGGGTGTGTTTTTATAAAATGACGCCTTAACTAGGGTCATCTTTTACATTTTCCATATTTTGGCGCTAAATTTCTATTTTTTTTGGTATGAATTAGCGCCCATGATCAGGGCGTTATTTATACAACTAACGCCTTAAGAGAGGGCGTTATTTAATTAGCGCCTTAAGGAAGGGCGTTATTTCATTTTGGCCCAATTTTATGTATTTCTCTTGGATGGTTTTATGTTTATTAAGTACCTCTAATCATATATATCAATTATTTTTATTCGTTTGGAATATTTTATTCTTTATTAATTATCTGGGGTCTTAAATGTCCAGCCTGGATCTTAATATTGACAATGATCGGGTTATGATTGCTCCGATCCAACTTAAGCCCGAATTGTTGATGGAAATCAAGTCTTTGCAAGATAATGATCCCGAGCTGGTAGAGATCAAGGGAAACTTGAGCAGCAGACCTGACTTCATGTTGGCCGATGATGGAAGATTATTATTCAAGGGCAGAACTTGTGTACCTGACGAAGCCACAATAAAGAACAAGATTCTGGAGGAAGCTCATAGATCCAGATATACTATTCATCCTAGCGGCACTAAGATGTACCGAGATTTGAAAAGATCCTTTTGGTGGCCGAATATGAAAAGAGAAGTTGTAAATTTTGTGAGTAGATGCTTAGTATGTCAACAAGTTAAGGCCGAACATTTCAGACCGGCAGGGAAACTGAAACCACTCGACATACCCCAATGGAAGTGGGAGAGCATTGGCATGGATTTCATTATGGGTCTACCTAAGACTCGTGGTGGATTTGATGCGATATGGGTGATTGTTGACCGATTGACAAAGTCAGCTCATTTCTTACCAATTAAGTCCAAGTGGACGATTGATGTATTGGCTGCTTTGTATTTGAAGGAAGTGGTGAGACTCCATGGTATTCCAGTCAGCATTGTGTCTGATCGAGACCCCAGATTTACTTCACATTTCTGGAAGGGACTGCAAGAGTCTCTTGGTACTCGTCTGAATTTCAGTACTGCTTTTCATCCGCAGACCGATGGACAGACTGAAAGAACCAACCAGATAGTGGAAGATATGCTTAGAGCATGCATGATTTATTTTGGAGGCAGTTGGAGTGATCACCTGGTATTGATTGAATTCGCCTACAACAACAGTTACAAATCCAGCATACATATGGCTCCTTTTGAAGCATTGTATGGTAGGAGTTGTCGTTCTCGTTATGTTGGGATGAGGTAGGTGAGAAACAGTGGCTTGGACTGGATCTTGTCTCAGAATCTTCACAGAAGATCCGTATTATCCGAGACCAGTTACAAGTAGCCCAATCCAGACAGAAGAGTTATGCCGACAATAGGAGAAGAGCATTGGAATTTCAGGTTGGCGAGCATGTGTTCTTAAAGGTCTCTCCGACGAGAGGGATCCGAAGATTTGGCATTCATGGCAAGCTGAGTCCGAGATACATTGGTCCATTCGAGATTCTAGATAGAGTGGGAGAGGTGGCATACAGACTGGCTTTATCGCCGCAATTGACAGGCGTACACAATGTCTTCCATGTGTCTATGTTACGGAAATATGTGTACGACCCCACTCATATCATTCAGCAGGTGGATTTTGAACTGAAGGAAGATTTGACTTATGAGGAAAGACCTGTCAAGATTCTGGACCGGAAGCAACAGCAACTCCGGAATCGTTCGATACCGATGGTCAAGATTCAGTGGAGTCGGCGTGGGATCGAAGAAGCTACATGGGAGTCTGAAGAGACTATGCGGAAGCGGTATCCCGATTTATTCTAGGTGAGCGATCTCATTCCCTACTCTCAGTTTTAGTGCAGTGAATTTGGAGGACCAAATTCCTTTAAGTAGGGGAGGGTGTAAGACCCCGAATTATTTAATTGAGCCCAATATATTTATTAAGCTTTTATTAATTAAGAATTGAATTCTTATTGAATTAATAATTGAATTTCAGATTTATTAATATTTAATTCGTTAGAAATAGAATGAGTGAAAATCCGACCACCTTATAAAAATCCATAAAAATAATAAACATGTTAAGGTCGATGTAGACAACAACTTTATCTTCTGGCATTAAGCCATTATAAATCCGTGGTTAGATCTAATCAGAGATTAAGCCCAAAAGTGCACACTTTTTAACCCTTACCTAACCTTAGTTTAAAACGTAAAATTCGGCCTTAATACACAACCAAATTAGCTCAAATCAGAGGCAAATGAACGGCCATGAGCTAAGGATCAAAAACCCTCAATCAATTCGACACAAACCTAACCCTAGGAGGCGTAGCCGGTCGAGTTTGGTTGAGTCAACCATTTCGGCGCCGTTTTTAACACGTCTCTTGTTCCGTCGAATTCTCCCAGCTCAGAACTCTCCAGAAAATGTGTGAGCTATAGATAGAAAGCTCTTCGAGTCTAGTTTCTTTTGGTGGCTGTGGGGTTCGCTGAAGTTTCAGATCTAGGAAGATCTTGCTCGATTTGTGGAGGTGTGTCGGCAGGCCGTCGGCTTCCTTCTTCCTTCTTTGTTTCTTCAATTGAGGTAGGAATTCTCAACCAAAATTGATCATGAATATATGATTTTGTTCCTCTCGACGAGATCTATCCAGTGGGACTAAAAGCCCCAATTTTTATCAGGTATCTAGAGAGCTATCGTGGGTTTGGTAAAGGGTGATCTAGTTCGTTCTTCATTCTAGGTTTTAAGTTCTCTCTTCGATTGAGGTAGGTTTAATAGGCCAAACTCTAATTAACTTATATGATGTAATCAGCATGTTGTTAGCTTTCATTTAACGTAGAAAGCCCCAATTTTCATTGAGCATGCTTGGAGAAATTTCGATTTTTAGTGAGAGCATGTCTAGAACTTGATTTATATTGTGACCCTTTGAGTTAGAGCTTGATTGCGGGCTGATTTTGAGTTATAAAACTTGATCCACATATAGCTTATCATATATGGTTGGATTCAGCATCAAGTTAGCTTTCTTTTGACATAAGAATCCCCAATTTTCGTTATGTATATTGAGAGAATTTCATGATTTAGTAGAAGCATGTCAAGAATTAGGTTTTTATGTGTGCATCATAGAATAGGTTAAGATTTAATGTATTTCTGTTGAAATTAGTGATTCAAATCGATTGTTTTATGACCCTAGTATGTATATTAATAACCCTAGATCATGTGGTTAAGATCTCAACTCAATTGGATCTCAATTGGGTGAGTTCATACGTTTTCGGTGTTTTTGTTCTTGCAGGGGTCGACCCCTGGGGTCGACCCATTTTCTGGGAGCCCTGGCAGGCCCGAGGGTCGACCCCAGGGGTCGACCCATCCAGCACCCAGCATCCAGCACCCAGCAAGGGTCGACCCCTGGGGTCGACCCATACAGCCAGAGTGTGAAGGTCGACCCCAGGGGTCGACCCATTCTGCAGGATTTGTAGGGGTCGACCCCAGGGGTCGACCCATGCATCTGGCAGACCCCGTTTTTATAGGGGTCAACCCTAGGGGTTGACCCATGTACCAGAAACCCAGTTTTTGTCGTTCTTCGACCCGAGGATCAATCCGGATCATTAGGGGATCGACCCATTTAACTTAGACCAATTGAAAAGTATATTCTTGAAGAACCAGTAACCTATTAATGTACCCCTTTGATTTCAATTAACATTGGTCCCTACATGCAAACGTAGTGTAAAAACATGCCATTTATCATCTTCATACAATGGTTAAATAGAAACCCACATAATTAGTGGTTAATGGTGAAACTAAATCTCTGTTAATGCATGCTATTTCATTCCTGTACGAGCTTGTTCCTTTACCTTATCATCTTGAATCATCCTTTGGCAAATTGGTTTAATGCAAATGATAATGGATAATCCTTGATATATTAACTTGGTAATTAGGATTAAATTGATTGTTAGGTTGCTGTTTTAGTCCCTATTATTCCAGTAGAATTGATTACTTACACACTTGAACGGTATACTGTCAGTCGTTCTTTCTTGACCCCGTGGACCGAGTCTTGGTGCAGTTCTTGTAAAGCGGCACCGAGGTGGCCGTATCACCCGAGTTTTTGTCTGGAATCCAAGGACATGTTAGTCCTTAAAAACTCATACTCTTGACAGAAATTCCTCTGATTAATTGGCCATTAAAATTGACTGAATGTCTGGACGTGTGGGACTTTGGGCCCATAAAAATAAATGCCATCGCATCATAAGGGCCCGGTCTGGTCCTGGGGAGAGCGCCTGAAAAATTACTGAGCCCATGGGATGCTAATGACATGGTGGGGCATTACACCGAAATACTTGCTTGCTTGTTGCGTCTATGACAAACATTTCTTGTTACTTGTTACTTGATCGCGAATGAATTGATATTACTTACTTGTGGCCAATTCTTTACTACTGTCTCTTGTTATATCTCATGTTGGAAATTCTTGTACTTGTTATCTTGTTAATTCTTGACATCACATATTTCTTGACCTTGCAAGATCTTGTTATTACGTTGTTTCATTATATTGTTATCGTCATTTATTTCTTTCTTAGTATTGCATATGAAAATGTAATTAACTTGTTAATCACGTAAATTGCCTATTATTTCCTACTGAGCGTCAGCTCATAATTATGTTTACCCCCCTTTTCAGGCTTTCGACGCGCTTACCAACGGGGAAGGGCAGGAGTGATGTCCTGAGTGTGTCAGGTCTAGTGTGTTAGCAGTGTGTTATCTTACTTCTAGTTGTGTTTTGGAGAGCATTTAGTTTCAGTTATGTTATTGAGTTTTAGTGGCTGAAATTCCAGTTGTATTAAGTTGAATTTGAGGTTATTGTATCAGTTGTGGTTGGTTAATGATCATTTAGTATTTCCATCTTGTAGCATTGTGTATTATTTTAGATAGATCTCTCTCTTTCCAGCTCGTTCCCGACTGTACGTCCCGATATTCCGCGTCGGGGCGTGACACAAGGACTTCGACTTCACTATACAATATCATCCTGGAAAGGATAATCCTGTAGCCGATGCCCTCAGTCGAAAGCCGATAGCACTATTAGCCAATTGTATGATTCAGGAGTGGAAGTTGCTAGAATAATTCTCTAAACTTGATATAAGCCTGGACAAGGAGAACAAGTGTATTACACTATCCCATATAAGCATACTGCCAGATCTACTCTCAGAAATACAAGGACTACTAGATAAGGATCCATTATTAGTGGAAATCAAGGACAAAATTGAAGAACAATCGGAGTTCAAATTAGCATCAGATGGAAGATTGATGTTCAGGAATAGAACATGCATACCGGATTGTCCAGAGCTCAAGAAGAAAATCTTAGATGAAGCTCACAGATCAAGGTACACGATTCATCCAGAGTCTACCAAAATGTACCAAGATTTGAAAAGGACCTTCTGGTGGTCCAATATGAAAAGAGAAGTAGTAGACTTTGTGTCTCGCTGTCTTACGTGTCAACAAGTCAAGGCAGAACACCAAAAGCTTGCCGCTAAGCTACACCCTCTAGAAATTCCCAAATGGAAGTGGGAGGATATCGGTATAGACTTCATTATGGGTCTGTCTAAATCAAAAGGAGGACATGATAGAATATGGGTTATCATCGACCGATTGACCAAATCGGCACACATCTTGCCAATCAAGAGTCGATGGTCAGTTGATGTTCTTGCTGTATTATACATTAAGGAGATAGTCAGGTTACATGGAGTACCTGTCTCAATCGTGTCTGACAGAGACCCCCGTTTTACTTCTCACTTTTGGAAGGGTCTACAACATTCGCTAGGGACGAGACTTAACTTTAGTACAGCTTTTCATCCTCAAACGGATGGTCAGACCGATGTAGACACGCCAAAATTGACGCTATGTTGATCAAATCTCATGTCACTATGTTGACGCCCCAAAGTGAACTTCAATACATTCATAATATGAAGTTTTTCTATTTTTGTGTGTTTTTTATTTGATCTTTGCATTTTTGTGATTCGCGACCTGAAGAGGGACGTGTTTTAAAAAGCGACCTTATCTAGGGCGTGTTAAAAAGAAAGGACGACCAAATGTCAGGGCGTCAATTCCTGGTATTATCCAGTTTCAAAATAAGTTCAAATTATTGATTAACGTCCTTCCTCAGGGCGTGTTTTCAAGTAACGCCTTCATCTCAGGAGTTTTCTCATAATTTTCAAATAAAGTAGTTTTATTGCCAAATTTAATCCAAAGAAGTGACGCCCTTGATCATGGTCGTGTTTTTGAGTAACGTCTTGATGTAGGTCGTCAATTTGTGATTTGACGCCCTTCTGAAGGTCGTGTTATCCCTTTCGGTGTCCTGCTTAAACTCGTCTTTCCTGGGAGTTCCTTGCCTCCAATGGTCTCCTTGCTCGAATTGGAACTAGAGTCCTGCCTCTTTTGATCATTGCCCGTTCTTATCCTTCCGAATCTGAGGTTATCTTGGATCTGGAACCCTATATAGGGATGTCTTGATCGACCTCGCGCGAGGTTGGCAGGGTTACGGAGGCAGGCTATCGAGAGCAGGCTTATGCATAGACGCTGAGGCTATCCATCTTCTTCCTAGACGTCTTAAGCTCTCTGTTTCCATCTTCTTCCTGTCAACAGCATCGACTTCGGTTCCCTTTACTGTCATCAGGGACAGCAGGGTTTTTCTTGCTTATCTAGCTGTTGTTTTTCCGTCGATCATCATACGTTTTTCTCTTTTTGCATTAGTTTCATCATATCTTCTCCTTCCCTAACTCTTTAGGGGTTTTAAAACAAAAAAAAGGTGCGCATGTTTTATTCTCTATTCATCATCATATCATCTACTTGGGATTGATACTACATTCACTTGGCTGATCCACTTCTTTTGTTTGTTTGTTTTGTCTTTTTTTTTGCAAGGGTAATCAATAAAGAAAAACCCCCTTCATCGGCCGGCCGATTGAAGGAGGAGGAGGAATTCACAATCCATCCCGCGTTCTATTTTCCCCAGGTATTCGCGATCTTCTTTGTTTCTTCTTGAGGTAACCCCTCTGGCGATCACCCTCCTTAGTAGCACCACGTGCTTCTTTTATTCATTATTATATCATCTCTCCCCTTGTGTTTTTCTCATATTTAAACTCCTCTTCACGTGTGGATTTATCACGATCTACAAATTGGCGATCACGGTGGGACTTCCACTGTTTTTCTTTTGATTACCATCTCCTACTGGCACCCACGTGTGCCCTTTCCTATTGGCACCCACGTGTGCCCTTTCCCCTTCGGCACCCACGTGTGCCCTTTCCCCTCGGTACCCACCGTACCCCTCCTTTTGTGCCCCACGGGCACCCTCCACCGTGCACACTGCACACTCCCGGGATCAGCCAGTTTGCGATTGTTTGATTATTTTCCTGAATTAACGCCTCACCCAGAGACGCTTTTTCGTTTAACGCCTTCATCGAGGGCGTCTATTTTCTGTGTTACGTCTTCCCAGAAGGCGTCTTTCATTATTCTACTACTTTTTATCACACTATCTGTGAATTCACGCCCTGCCCCAGGGCGCCCTTTTATTGCATAGCGCCTCACGTCAAGGCGCGTTTTCATATTTGACGCCCTCTTGCAGAGGCGTCCTTTGCGATTATAGCGCCTCACCTAGAGGCATGTTTTGTTTTCTCACTGCTGGCTCGTGGGCTTTCACAGTGATTCACGACAGTGACTCTGTCGTCTCTTTGGTTGATAGCGACCTGCCCCAGGTCGTCTCTTTCCTACGTTTTTACAGAAACCTGCTTCCTGTTGCTGTCTGTGATTGTTGGATTGATTATTACACTGCTTGCCTATATTGCTGTGATCTGATCATATTATTTTACATCTTGTGGCATTTGGTTGAGAGACCTCCTCTCTCTACACTAGGATTCCACACACCTCTCTTGGAATCGGGACAACCCTCCATTGAGCACTCCGTCTCTTTGGACCGGAAATCCCTTTTCCAAGACCTCCGTAAGTCCCCGCACCCGTGGATTCCCTCACGGACGCCGGGCTGGTTGTACCCTTGAAGTACCCGGAGTATAGAGAACCTATCGTTGGTGAGGAGAGAGAAAGAATCTAGTTAACCCGGAGATCACACTTGGATAAACTAGGTTTCACTTTGCAAAAGAGGGAATTATTCTGCAATTTAATCCACTCTAATCTCAAGCGGAACACTAAAATCTTGCGTTCATCTCAACTTGGTTGCATAAACTTGCTTGGGTTGATTTGGCTTGTTTGGATTGAGTGGGTTTTGTTTGATAGTTCCTTTATAAGCCGTCTCTCCTCTTAAACATGAAACTCCGTTCAGGTAAAATCATCAACATGGCAGGCTACGGATATTCTTATGATGATGAGGATGAGAATGTTTTTGGTCAATATGAAAGTCCCCTCCAAGATTCCATCTATCATGAGGGAAATTACCCTCCTCCTCAGTCTCGTTATCCTCAAGTCATGTGGTTGATACCACTCCTCAAGAGGTTGTGCCCTCTTCTCAGGCTGTGCCCTCCAACACTTCGGGGAACCCTTCCCCATCCTTCAATGTCACGATTTAATTAATGCACTATCTCAGTTGGATGATTCCCAGCGGCAGGCAGTTCAGGCCACTTTGAAAGGGAAGTCTGTTCCTTCTTCATCCTCCAATCCCCCTCCGGCCGAGAGTGGCCATCACCCCGTTAATGACCAAGCGGTCCTGCATAAACCTCCTTCCCGTCCACCAACGCCCGGTACGGCCATGCCGGCCCAACAGGCGAGCCACTCTGCGGTTAGGCCCCAATTTCCCCAACCTCCCCGAATTCTACGGACGCCTATACCGCATTCTTTTATTCAAAATCCGGCCCCAGTCGAGTCCGACACTAATGTTCTACTGCTTCAGAAGTTGGCAAGCATGGAAGAGCAACTGAAGAAGGTCACTATGGCTAAGAATGCCCCGGAGATCTCGCTCTCTACATTGCCAGTCTTCCACTTACCACCATCTGAGATGCCGAATTTTTGGCGATATAATGGGACTGATAACCCTTTTATTCATTTGAAGGATTTTATGTACGAGACCTCCTTTTGGCAAGACAACAAGGCCTCCTTGGCTTACTTATTCAGGAGATCTCTGGAGGGGCCAGCCCTTGAATGGTTCTATTCATTGGATCCTGCTGATGCCGGTGACTTTGATATCGTTCAGAGGAAGTTCTTGCAGAAATACAAAGACCGGGTCGGACCCTCCCTCTCACTCACGGACCTGGTTGCGGAAAAAATGAAGCCCGAGGAAGACTTCATAATGTTTGCTGATAGATGGCGGTTAATGGCCGAGAAGCTGAAAGATACACTGTCGGAACAAGAACAAGTTAAGATGATAATTTATAATGCAACTCCTCAGTTCCGGCATATCTTGGCCATGAATAGGTTAACCACCATGGAGGAGCTCTATGAAAGGGCTCGTTATATCCAGACGCAGATGAAGGATTCGCCCATTATGGGCATGTTTGAGCCGAAGCCACGGCTATTCAAGAAAACCACAACTGTCAACAACAGCGGGCCCACGACGGAGGGCACTATTGCAAACGAGCAGGTTGGTGTAGTTGGCCACCCCACCACCAAGCTAACCCACGACCTAACCTTCCTCCACCACAAAGCCCCCATTTCAACTCCACTCCACAACGCCAATTCGCACCCCAACATTCCTTTGCTCACCGCCAAACCAAGCGCCCCGCGCTAACCCTCCAGCTCCGCAACAGTACCACCAGGTACCACCACCTACCAACTATGGCCAACAACAACAACGGAGACCACCACTTGGCCCCAAAAGGGACCACTACCCTCCACTACCAGAAAGTCTCCCGGATATTTTCAATGCTTTAATGGCCGCCAATTTGCTCATGTTACCAAGGGAAAGAACAGTGTGGCCCGCTAATGTTGACACATCCCGTTACTGCGCTTTCCATCGTGCACCTGGTCACAACCTTGATCGTTGCTTCCACTTCAGAGATTACATTTATGACCTAAATGACCAGGGTGACATCAATTGGGATGAGATGAGACAATTCATCGCCACCATGAAAGAAAGAAGGTCTCCTCGGCAGCAACAGGCTCAGCAGCAACCAGCTCCACAGCAGCAACAACAAGCTCCAGCGCCTCAGCACGATATGGGGATCGTCCACAATCCACTGCCGGAGCACCCGCCAAACCAGCACGTAAACCCTGTCACGTCTCTCTATGAGGTGGAGAGAGGGCAGGGATGGCATGAAGAAAACGCCTCTGTCGGGGCACTGCATCACAATCAAAATCAACCTCCGCGCCTCTTGCGCACCCCTTCTTCTTCTCTACCCCTCAATTGGGCCGATCTCTTCTGCGCCCCGTTAATCCACCTACCTCCGCCTATTCTCCGACCTTGCCGGTTCGCCCCCTTCTTACACGCTTACCACCTCCACAGCCTACGCCACAACAAAACCCATCCACCACCAACCCTTCGCCATTGCCATCTAGGCCACTCCTTATCCGCCCGTCGCCAACGCCCACTGCACACGCCACCACTACTCCTTCACCGGCAAGGATTCCCCCACCATCGGTTCCACCACCTTTTGTACCCAGAACTCTTCTCATTCCACCCCCCACCAATTCCCCCCGCATACGGGTATCCCTTTCTACTCCTACGCCTCCTACCGGGGCACCAACACCCCCTACGGGGATTCCCTCTGCAGGAACTCCCACTCCACCACTTCTTAACACCAACACACCTTCTTCTTCTTCTAATCCTCCTCCCACACTTGCCCCGACAGAGGCACGTCAAGGCGTGGCGCCGCTCCGCAGTGGACGGATGTTCCACCGTATTTTTCCACAGAGAGAGCTAGAGCCCGTATAGGGGCCGCAAGAGCAAGAACAAGAACAAGAGTCAGTGCCAGGGACTCAGTATGATTTGCTAAAACACTTGGACCGAACCCCAGCAAAAGATTTCAATCCTGGAATTAATTAAAAGGTCCACCACTCATCAGCTAGCTTTGAAAGAATATCTGCAAAAGGTGATGGTCAATGAGGACATTCCAGTTGAGCAGATAGTCACGGTTTTAACGCCCGCTAGCAGTCAGCCGGCAATTACTTTCCATGAACATGAACTGGCGCCACTCCCAGCAAGAAAGTATGCTCTATGCATCACAGTTGACATTAATAAGGTGGCTGTTAAGCAATGTCTGGTGGACACTGGGGCATCCATCAATGTCTTGCCACCTAGCACCTTGAAGTTGTGTGGCATTCCGGAAAGCCAAATTCGGCCGTCCACTATCACAGTCACTGCATATGATAACACGAAGAAACCTCCTCTAGGCATGATTACGTTAAAAGTAAGTTTGGGTCCTGCCGCCATCACAGCAGATTTTCACATTCTGGATATGGATCCGACATTTAATGGCATTCTGGGACGCCCCTACATTCAGCAACTCGATGCGGTGCCCTCCACAAATCACCAATGCCTTAAATTCCCACACAAGGGCCGCATTATTAAAGTTACCAGTATGCCGATTTTGCCAGAGGAAGATATTCATGTGGCTTCATCAGTTCCATCCATGTGGCCGGCCAACAAACCACTATTATCTGTGCTGGACGTCCCTTGTCCACGACCAATGCCAGGAAAAGTCACAACAGTTGCTATGACACCCCTGCCTCCCCAGGGGAAAAAGAAGAAAACAATGATGAACACCTCTGGCTGGAACATCTTAATGAAAATGGGGTATCAAAATGGCAAAGGTCTGGGTGCCAATTATCAAGGCAGGATTAGGCCTGTTAAACCTCAGAAGCTGATTACACGAGGTGGCCTAGGTTACAAAGAGCCAGGCAAAAACAAAGATGAACCATGGGCATTTATGACATCTACATTAAAAACAGATCGCCAGCCGCTCACTTGGACATTGAAGACACATTTTGTCACGGGTGGCTTTCATAATAAGGAGCAAACTACCATAATTACTTCCATATTAGACTGTCAGGATGTTCATGCTAGACAGTTTGCTCGTCATATTGCCCCGTTGGCCACATACAAAGCCTTGGAGTCCTTAAGGCCTGACAAGAGAAGGAAAATGGATGATCCAGAATGTGACTGGTACAGGTGGTTCGATATGCAGGATATTACTATTTCATTGAGCCGCCTCTTCATGCCGACTGATCCGGAATGGCCGCCACTTATTCATGAATTGATTGAGAAGCCGGCCGTAATTACAGATAAGAGACAGTTGCTGAGTGACTACACTGATACTGGAGAGCCAGATGTTCCGTTTGAAGAAGGTTTTACCGTGGACAGGCTGTGGGCCGGCCTCTTTTCTCTCACTTCCATGCATCCATCTGTGCTTGCTTCTCTATATTCTCATCGGTTTGGTCGCGTGCCAAGACCGCCTCCGATTATAATCAATTTATCTCCAGATTCAATCCAAGTTTCTCTCACAATTCCTTCTTCGCTCCTCGAGCGATTTTCTAAACTCTCCATCACGCCCCCACGCGGGCCATCACTGATTCAATCTTTCTCTGATCTGGCAATTTCCACTCCTCCTGCTATCCTCCCTTCACACTGCTTTCTTCTTGAAAAAGAAAATAAAAATGAAGAAAAAGACAAAAACAAAAATGAAAAAAAATGCCAAATTCCCAAATTTCCAATCCTCCATTTCTGTCGAGGAGACCTCCTATTTCTCTTCTGAGTGCGTCCCGACCCAGGGCCGCTCCTTCAAGATTCATTACTAAATCTTTTCTCCCCCTCTGGTGAGGGGACTTCCTCTGTATTACCTCCTGTATCCACTTTTTCACCTCCTTCCCTTCCTTTTTCTGATCAAGCTAGTTGCTCCTCCTCTTCTTCTGCTAACGCTAAAATTCAAGGGGTAGATTCACATAAGAAGTCCAGGGGTAAGCAGATTCCCCATAGGTTTCTGTTGGAGTTAGCTATCAGATGCCAGGCTTGTTTAGCTCTTCCTGAATTTATAGAGAATCCAATCATCCTGCCAGAGTCAGAATATGAGGATGCTGTTGTTTCTTATGAGGGTTTGGGTGTCTATGAAATTATGAATGACGAAGACCCTATTGAAGAGGGGGATGAAAGTTATGAAGAATATGAGGACGAGGCTGATGCTTTTGCTAGTGGCATTAGACGATTTGACGAACCATCAGCCTCTGTAGAAGAGCCTACCAAAGAAATTAATTTGGGTACCGAGGAAGACCCTAGGATTGTCCTCATAAGCAAGAATTTACCGCCCTCCGAAGAGGAGGCGCTCATTTTGGTCCTGCAAGAATACAAGGACACGTTCGCATGGAGTTATGAAGATATGCCTGGTTTAGATCCTGCGCTCGTTGAACACCGCCTTACACTTAAGCCAGGGTCTGTGCCGGTCAAGCAACGGTTGAGGCGTTTCCACCCTAATATGGCTTTAAAGATGAAAGAAGAGGTCGACAAGCTCCATAAGGCTAGATTTGTTAGAGTTGTCCTCTATCCGAATTGGGTGGCTAACATCGTCCCGGTCATGAAGAAAGATGGCAAAGTTCGGATTTGTATAGACTTCCGGGACCTCAACCGCGCGTGTCCTAAAGATGATTTCCCCCTCCCTCATATTGATGTTTTGATTGATAATACGGCAGGATTTGAGACTCTCTCTTTCATGGATGGCTTTTCAGGTTACAATCAAATTCGTCTGGCTGAAGAAGATCAAGAGAAGACATCATTCACTACACCATGGGGTACTTACTGTTATGTGGTCATGCCTTTTGGACTTAAGAATGCTGGAGCCACCTATCAGAGGGCTATGATGGCGATTTTTCATGACATGATTCATATTTATATTGAGGTGTATGTGGATGACCTGGTTGTGAAATCAAGGACAAGGATTGAGCATCCTGGGGTTCTAGCCAAGGTCTTGCAAAGATCGCGAGAGTATCAATTGAAGATGAACCCCAAGAAATGTGTATTTGGTGTTTCATCAGGGAAGTTGCTTGGTTTCATTGTTAGCAAGAGGGGAATTGAAGTTGATCCCAACAAGGCAAGGGCCATTAGAGATATGCCTCCTCCCAAGAATTTGAAGGAAGTTCGAGGATTAATCGGGAGGTTGCAATTTATTCGCCGCTTCGTCTCCCAGCATTCACAAAGATGTAGGCCGTTTTACGAGCTTACTAAGCCGGGAGTCAAGTTTAATTGGGATGACAAGTGTCAGGCAGCCTTTGACGGATTGAAGGATTATTTGGCCAATCCTCCTGTCCTGAGGCCGCCGATTCCAGGCAAACCACTTGTTCTCTATGTCTCAGTCCTGGATGACTCTGTAGGTGCTGTCTTGGCTCAAGTGGATGAAGAAGGTAAAGAGAGGGCAGCATACTACTTGTCTAAACTTCTTAACCCCTGTGAGCAGAGGTATTCAGCCATGGAGAAGACTTGCGCTGCTTTGGTCTGGGTAGTTCAGAAATTAAAGCACTATTTCCTAGCTCACGAGGTTCACCTCATTGCTCGCATGAATCCGATTAAATTCCTCCTTGAAAAATCTGTCCTCACTGATCGATTAGCACGCTGGCAAAGCTTCCTCTCTCAATTTGACATCACTTACATTCAACAGAAAGCTATCAAAGGTTACGCCATTGCCGAGCACCTCGCTCATCACCCTCTACCTCGTTTTGATCCTGTCAATTCAGAGTTTCCAGATGAAGAACTGATGTCCATTAATCAACCTCGTGATCCTTTGTGGACATTACACTTTGATGGAGCTTTAAATTCCCAGGGAAGAGGGATCGGCATGGTTCTTTTAACACCAGAAGGGGTCACCATCCCATTTGCTGCTCGGCTCACTTTTCCCTCCACCAATAATATAGCTGAGTATGAGGCTCTTTTGGCCGGTCTTCAAACCGCCCATCGATATGGTGTCACCCATTTGAGGATTGTGGGTGATAGTCAGCTCATTTTGCGCCAGGTGTTGGTCAAGTGCCGCACTATCAATCCTAAGCTCAAACCCTACCAGGAACTTGCTTCAGCTTATGCCAAACTCTTCACCAAATTGATTTTCGTCCATGTTCCTCGTAGTCAGAACATCCTAGCTGACGCTCTTGCTTCTTTGGCCTCTGCTTTAGTCTTCCCTCCTGAGCGTGATTTTCATGTTCCTCTAATTCATCAGCGTGACACGCCAGCTATTAAGGATCGTGCATTCCTCGATATTAGGGATAAGGTGCTTGAGAAGGACAAGCAGAAGGAATCTCTTAAAGGCAAAGAGGTCATGCTTTTAGACTGGGAAGAAGAATTGGCTGACGAAGAGAAGCCTTGGTATTATGAGATTGCCAGATATTGCAATGATCAGTCCTATCCCGAGGAAGCCACTGCAGAAGAAAAGAAAGCAATTAGAAGAGTGGCTCAGCGTTATGTTTTGGTTGGAGGTGTGCTCTATAGGAGAGGGCTCACCGGTGTTTTATTAAGATGCCTCGACGATGATGAATCATGGAAAGTTGTGGAAGAGGCGCATTCTGGAGTGTGTGGTGGTCATGTGAACAGCCAGATGTTAGCTAAGAAGATTCTTAGGCTAGGTTTCTATTGGCCAACTCTAGAAGAGGATTGTTCCATCTATGTTCGAAGGTGTGTTAAGTGCCAACTGCACGCCGACAAGATTCATTCTCCTGCTTCTTCACTCCATCCTACGTCCTCCCCATGGCCTTTCTCCATGTGGGCTTTTGATATCATTGGACCTCTTGGTGATTCGAATCTCCTGACCAAGCAAAAATCGTTCATCCTCACGGCAACGGAGTACTTCACCAAGTGGGCAGAAGCGGAAGCTTACGTGGAGATCAAAGCGTCAACCGTCTGCAAGTTTATAATGAAGAACATCATCGCGAGGTTCGGCATCCCGAGCACCATCATCACCGACAATGGCCCTCAATTTATCTCTCAAGAGCTCAAGGATCTCTGCAACAGGTATAACATTGCATTGCATCATTCTTCTCCCTATTATCCCCAGGGCAATGGCCAAGCAGAGGCAACCAATAAAACTTTGATAAAAATTGTCAAAAAGACGTGTGAGGCTAATAAATTTTCGGACTGGCCAGACAAGCTAGTTGAAGCTCTCTGGGCCTATCGGACTTCCATTCGAACCCCCACTGGGCAAACCCCTTTCGCCCTTACTTATGGAATGGAGGTGGTAGTCCCTTATGAGATTCTCATTCCCTCTCTACGAGTACAATTGGATAAGGAATTTTCTATTGATGAGCGTCGTGATTCACTCCTCGCCCAATTGGAACTCCTAGATGAGAAGCGTCTGGTCGCCGCTGAGCATGCGCGCGTTTATCAAAACAGGCTCTCGCGTTTTTACCAAAAGAAAGTAATTGAGAGAAAATTTAAAATCGGTGAGATGGTAATTAAGAGGATTTTCGTAAAGCCGGGTGGCCCTCGTTCAAAACTCCAACCTAATTGGGAGGGACCGTTTGTTATAAAAGATGTTTATCCAGGCAATGCTTATAAACTGATTAATGCTGAAGGAGAAGAGTTAACTCACCCTTGGAATGGTTTGTATCTTAAGAAATACTACCCTTGATTCAAAAATCCAATATATATATATATATATATATATATGGAGAAATTTTCAAAATCCAAAAAAAATAATAAATGTTGTTTCAAAAATCCAAAACAAAGTGGAATATTTCCAAAAACCAAAAACAATATAGAAATACCAAAAAGCAAATAAAAAATAGAAATTCTTCAAAATAAAAAGAGATCAAATCAAAGAGATCAAAATTGGTGCCATGGCACACGAAGGATCAAGGTCCGAAAGGTCAAAATTCAGAATTCATTCATCAGTCTTGCTAACTCAAAAGGGGGTTGACTCCCGCACACACTACACGCTTTATTCTTGAACTCAAGCAGTGCAAAATCCGATGGAAAGTCAAAAACCTGACTAAAAGTGAAAGACAATACCCGTTCTTTTCTTCTTCGGCCCATAAGGGAGGAAGGGAGGTCTCGGGGTAGATCCGCCAAGCCTATCCGCTGCCCTAGTAGGTGGAAGTCAGGGCCCAAAAGGGAGCAAATGCCACAAAAGCCCAAGTACAATTAGGTTTATTTTCATCAATGCAAATCAAATTCCAAAGTGAAAGTCAAGTTGAGAAAAGAAAAGCATGTCAAGAGGGCAAAGTCCCCGCAAGGAAAACCTTGGGCGTATGCGTGCAATATAAAAGAGGCAAAAAGGCAACAAATTTCCCTACGCCAAAGACCGAACCCCAACAGGCATAGGGTAGGGGAGGTAACTTTACCTTGAGCATCTCAGAATCCCTTATGGGCTTCCCTTATATTTTCTTCCATCCTTTCTATGTGGTAAGTCACGAACTGGCAGGATGGTCAAGACGGACTTAAGAAATTGCACTGTGCGAAGTCTCGAATACAAGTTAACTATGATCACGTCAACCCCCTTTTAATTACTCAAGAAAGGTTAATGAATTTTAGATGGTGACCGTGTAGGACCCGGGGTCTTGATAGCCTTGTCAACCTTTTTGCAGAATAATTCAATTAACGCCTTTGGCTAAGGCACTTTTTATAGAATTAACGTCCTAAATTAGGTCGTCTCTTACTAAATAACGTCTCTGAGCAGGTCGTTACTTTTTCAAAAATCAGATTTCATTTTAAAATTCACGCCGTCTTCTAGGGCGTCTTTATGCGAACCACGACCTACTCTAAGGCACGTTTTTCAGGAAAAATAACAAAAAAATATAAATGAGAGGGAAAAAAATGCATTTCTTCACGATGTGTGCTTGCATTCTTTTGCATGGACATCTTTTATTTATAGTTTGCATATGCATGCTTGCATGATGCATCTCCCCGTTATCAGATATTTTATTTACCTTGTTTGATTAAAGGCTTGGCCCCTTGACCCGCTATTAAGGTCAAAAGTAAAGGCACCCCTTGCTTATTGAGCAAGGGGCCAAGTCGAACAGATGAATTAACCTGTTTGTTCAAAGTGTGGATTACAGTTGCAGAAACAGGGCAAAGCAAAGCAAAAACGAAGAACGTGGAAAGAGGAAAGTACACAAACACAAGGCCACAACCACACAAAGTGCTCAGGTAACAAAAGATGTCAATCTCATATATATATATACATCATGAATGTCTATCATGTACAAGTGTGAGGGTGGAGGAGTACAAGTAAGTCTCTCAGCTCTCGCCTCCACCCTCCTCTCTCCTACTCTCGACCTCCTCCTCGCCGTCCCGAGCTGGTGCTGGTGGAGGAGGCATGGGCCCCCGAGAAGAAGCTGGAACTCGAGCCTGGCCACCTGCCTCGCTCCTCTCTCGAGGGAAGAGCCCGCCACAAAGGTGGAGCTGGTGAAGGAGTACCCCGCAGCCCGTGCTCGCTCACGCCCTCGCTGGAGACGCTCCTCAGACACTCGTAGCCGCTCCTGAGAAAGGATCAACTGGGTCCTCGAGTCTGCCAACTCTCGCTCGTGTGCTGCTACCTGCTCCTGGTACCGGGCACGCTCCGCCTACTGAAGCTCAAGGTGCCGGGCACGCTCCGCCTGGTACTCCTCCCGCTCACGAGCACGCTCCTCGCGCTCCCGGGCACGCTCCCATCTCTCCAGCTCAAGGGCCACACGCTGCTCGGCCACGTCCTGAGGTAGCTCCTCTCGACGCCTCAGGGACCTCTCTAGCTCTGAGATCCGCTGATCACGGATCGCCAACTCGGTACGTACCGCCTGAAGCTGAGTCGCCTGCAAACAGGTAAACAAATCATCAATTCCACAATTAATGCAATGATTCAGTAATCTAGCAATTCAAGTAATACATGATTAAACCACTCACCTATGTGCTCGTCGCACAGAAGCCCTCATCAACGCAGGTAAGAGCGGCTCGAAGCTCCTCAGTCTGTAAAATGAATTTCATCAGTGCACAATTATATAATCAATATTTGAATGGATTTATGTTTTGGATTTTACCCATAAAGCGAGATCGCGCTCTGCTGCCTCGGCTCGTGCAATCGCTCCGGCTAGCTGCTCTGTCAGTGCAGTCACCTCTGCACTGGGCCCTCTCGAGCTGGAGGCCTCCCCGGGGTCTCTCCTCACTGCTCCCTGCTGGGCACGTTGCATTCATTGAGATCGTCAGTGGCTAATCATCAATAATTCAAAAAAAAATACATTTGCATATAGAAATAATTTAAACACTCACCAGGGTCCCTAGGTTGGCCCGTGTGGCGGCCAGCTGGTCCTCCAGGCTGTGTAGGTGGGCCTGGGCATCCATCGCCGCTATGTCCCGCGCATCCTGCATTTGTTACATGTTAGTGACATGATAGAAACATAAGCATTTGCATTTAATCTAGAAGTAATTGCATTCATACATACCCCTAGGACCCTCATCTGGGGTCGGCCGGCGTATACCTCCCAGTAGCGCCGGAGGTACTCGAAGCTGTCAGTCGCCCAGGAGGTGACTCTGGTCCCGCCTCGCTGCCAGTCGGCGTACTGCCCCTTGAACCGCACTCTCCAGTCGGTCGCCTTTGTGCGACCGCGCGTCTTCTTCCCAATGCCGCGTGGCTCGCCTACCTCTACCCACTCCTGGTGGAGGCCCAGCGCCCTCATCACCAACCTAAGCCGTAACGGCTCAATCTCGCTCAAGCAATGAACCCACAGCTCATGCTCAAAGCGAGGACGGCCCACTACGACCCACGGCTGGCCCTCGTCTGTCATCCCCTCGTAGGGTCTCCACTGCACCTGCATTCATAAACATACATGTCATCATTTCATCATCATCATAATAAATTCAAAATAAATGCAAAAGAAAGATGCATAACAATCATACATACTAGCGAGGGAGGGAAGTCTCGGAACTCTCTCCGCAGCACCCACAGCTCGTAGCCCAGTGGGGCTCCAAACACCACCGGTAGCCAGCGCCGCGCTAAGGGAAAAGCTCCCTCACCTCCAGGCCGTGGGTCAACGCGCCCCATCGGCATGTATAGATGGCTCCAAACCTGCATCCATGCATCATATTAGTGAGGCATTCACCAGCATAATAAAAAGAAAAGAAAAGAGGAAAAATGCATACCTGAAGAAAAGGTGAGAAGCCACTGACGGTCGTCTCTCGACCTGTCCCCGTGGACAGGTCGGCCATCATATGCGCCAGCAGTGCCGCTCCCCAGGCGTAGCTGCCGACTACCTCCAAGTCCTCGAGTATCCCCAGGAATCGGCAGTTGATGACGTCGCCCTTCGTCCCGAGCAATAGCCTCCCGAGTAGCAGCAGCAGGAACCTCCTCATGTCTCGGTCCGCTCTCTCCCTGTCGGCTGGGTCCTGGCAGTAGACCGGCCTAGCTCCGTCGATCAACCTCTGCGAGAACTGCTCTAGGGTCTCTCCGGACCTATGTCTAGCATTCCCTAAGCCCATCACTGTAGTCAGGTCGGTGCGGAAGATAGTCCTACACTCGCTAGGCGTCTCATAGACCATCTCTAGCCCTAGCAACCTCTGGGCAAACTCAGTGTAGTCAGGGTAGGTAATCCCGCTCACAGCCTCACCGTCTACCCTCAGTCCCGTGATCCTAGCCACATCCTCTAGGGTAGGAACCATATGCCCCCAGGGCATCAAGAATGCCTGGCTAGTCCTGTCCCATCTCTCCCGTAGAACCTGGATAAGTGGTAGGTCGGGTCTGACTGGCTCTATGCTAAGGAAAGCCCCAAACCCCATAGCATCTACCCTCGCTCTCTGAAACTCGGGGAGGCCGTAGTATGCTGCCCGGACCATGACCCAGGAGATGCGCGTCCTCATCAATCCCTGCATATAAAGAAAAGAATTTTCACTTAACTATTTTGATTATTCATGCTGAATCTCATTTTGATTGCCTTGGGTTATATTGGTGTTTGATTTTAATTAACGACCATCCTCAGGTCGTGGTTTGCTGAATTAGCGCCCCTGAGGAGGGCGTGGTTCTAAGTGTGCTTTGAATTTGCGACCTATCCTAGGTCGCTGTTCATCTAAGAAACGCCTCTGTGTTGGGCGTGGTTCTATGGTTAATTTCTGAATTCTTAAAAAATATTTCAAGTCACGCCCTTGGGTGGGGCGTTTTCCAAATGGGTCCGTTAATTTAATCAGAAATTAATGAATGGACGACCGCTGGTTTGGTCGTCTATTGTTGAATTAACGCCCTGATGGGAGGGCGTTGTTTTCAAGTTTTTCAGAAAATGAAATAAAAATAACAGCATGCGAATGATTCATGGAAAATAATTAAAGCATGGGAATTAACAGAAATTAACAGCATGATATGAAAAATGATGAATTTAAATGGACGACATGCTTTAGGGCGTGTTTTCATGAGGTTAATTATTTTGCAAAAAAATAAAATGAATTAACGTCCCTGGCTTGGACGTCTTCTGTTAAATCACGCCCCCACGGGGGGCGCCTCTTTTCTGGGTTGCAGGGTTTCTACCCCGAGGGCTATGGAAATTGCATAAAAATGAAAAGAAAAAAAATGGAAATAGGGTTGGGGGCCTACCTTGCGGTGCTTTGGCTCTGCCGGTTGGGGGCGTGGCTGACGAGGCCGCCGGAGTTGACCGGGGCGAGGAGCGGCCGCCGCCGTGGCCGGTGGCTCATCACCGCCTTCGTGATCGCCGTCACCATCTTCTTCCTCACCGTCGTCTTCTCCCTCTACGTTGCCCTCTTCATCTTTGCCATCATCATCTTCTTCTTCCTCGCCTTGTCCTTCGGTCTCGTTGCCGGCCGCCACGGCCTGTTCGTCGCCGGCCGCCACCGGCGGAGCCTCCATGGGAGCATCCTCCTCGGCATGGGCGTCTTCGCCCAGGTCCACGACTTCTGGGGCAGCCACCCGCTGCCTCTTCAAGCCTCTGCCGGCCATTGTTTAGGTTGGGGAGGGGGGTGATAGAGAGAGAGAATGAGAGAAAGGGGGAGGGTTTCGGTTAGGGTTGCAGAAGAAGAGAGAAAGAGGGAAAGAGAACGGAGGAAGAAGAAGAAAGGAGGGAAAGTTAAGTCGAACGGTCAAAAAGAAATCACGACTTAAGGAAGGCCGTGTCTTATGAAATCAACGACTGACATCAAGGCATTTCTTAATAATTGACGACATTTCTTAAGGCGTTATTTTTGTTTGCATGGGGAATGATAACCGTCGTCAGATGCATTTAATGGCGATTGATTGATTTGATGGGAATAATCATTACTGTTTTTGAGTAACGACTACGATTGAGGCGTTATTTATATGAAACGTGGCTTTGCTGAAGGCGTTACTTTTGGAATTTCAACGAATATATTTTGGAATATGAATTGAATTAACGCCTTGTCCTAAGACGTTTTTAGTTAACGCCCATTGGTGAAGGCGTCAGTTATGAGCGATCAATCATGGAAGACGACCTGTGCTGGGGCGTCGTTTATAGAATTAACGGCATTGCTTGAGGCGTTATTTGCAACAGAATCACAGAACGTTGGAAGAGTTATTCAGAAAATAGTAAGATGGCTCAATAAAGGAAATATCATTGATTTATTTGAAGAAAAAGATTACAATGATTAATGAGCCATTTTGGGCCTCAATTTTCTCAAGCAATTACATAAGATTTCCATTCATCTCTGTCTTCATTCAAGCTTTCCACAGGTTGATGAACCTTATTGATTCTCCACAGAGCTTGGATTGTGGTTGTTTCTTCTCCATCTTCGTTGCTGCCAAGGTCCCGTCTCTTGATAGGAGGGAGGTGTGATGGGTCCTCGAATACTCGCCGTGGAAGCCCGAGTTGAGGGAGGCATCGGTATGAATTGTACAAGACGAATTCTAAAGCGCCTATGAGTCGAAGGTCCGTCCCGGAGAGAATCTTGCACGGAGCTCTTGAGTCTTGAGTATTCCCGGGGCGCAAGTGAAGAGATTCTTTGGCATTACTTTGAGGTGCTCTCTCCATTCCGCTCTCTTCTTAATTTGAGGAATCCGGTTCGTCACTCTATTGCTTATCCCAAGTGAACCGGTCATATAAGAGAGTGGGCTTTTTGAGAAGATTCTTGAGGATTGTTGGGCCTCATCACATGGATCGAATTTGAAGTGAAGATCTACCCAACTAGAGAGTGCTAGCATGCATCCGTAGATGGGCCTTCCCATCGCCGCCGAGGTTAGCCCGCTATAGAGATAGGCTAGAATCGCCGGTCCCACTCTATCTCCTTCCCATAAGCTCACTATAGCGCTTAATTGGGCCTCTTCTAGAAAGTCCTCCGTGGATGGGAATAAGATTGCTCCTGCCAAGCACACCACGAAGGCCTTTGCTACCCGCTCTATCTCTTCATCTTCTTTGGCTTGATCTGCTCTCTTGTACACCCATGAGGCGAGCTTTAGAAGATTGATTCCTTTAGTGGCTTTGATTTGATTCACTAGGTTGGGGCTAGATATCAAGCTTGTTAATAGCTCATGAGAGGAAATTGGTTTTGGCATGATGGCCATCTTTTCCTCATCTCCTTGCTTCATTCTCTTCAAGCCCAAGATCATCTCCAATTCTTCTAATAGGATCGTGACTTCAAAGGTAGAGAAGAGAAAGGTATGAGTAGAAGGATGCCATATATCTACAAGAGCCCCTATAGCTGCCCAGTCAAGATGAATTTGATCGTAATGTTTGGCATGGGTAACTAGACTCAGAAGGTGCCATCTTGTTAAGTACACCCTCATATCTGAAGAAAATTTGGAGAGTATGAGAGGCAGCCACTTAATTTTTGTAAATCTCCTTGCTCCTGGGACATTCGGGTAGTCCTATGGAAGGAAGAAAGGAAGAACAATGCAGAGAAAGAAGAATAAATGAGCATGCAGAAGAGAAGAACATTTAAGACAAAAGTCGAAAAGAACAGAAGACTCAATCTTTACCTAGTTCATGGAAATTCTACTATTGATGTGCCCGTTGATCTCGGTTAGCCTGGGAGTGGAAGCTTTGGACCTCTTAAGTGCCCTCTCCATCTTCGGTTTGCAGGAAGAAGTTCAGACGGTTGCGGTGTCTGCAGAAGAACACGAACAGACAGAAGAAGTAGCAGAAGAACAGAGCTCCGAGGATTGCTTTGATTGATTTGAGGAATTGCCTTCCCTTTATAGAAGTTCGGGGAGTCTTAAGGCTGTTCGGAGTTAGAAAGTTTATGGCTATTAGGACTGGGTTTTGCTTTCGAATCAGAAACGGAAGTTTGTGCTTAATTAACGCCTTCTGTTAGGGCGTCAATTGTTGAATTGACGACCTGACAGAGGTCGTGTTTTGTGTAGCGCCCTTTCCAGGGTCATTTTCTTCGTGAACCCTTGGAGCATTTCATGCCTTAGTGAAGGGCGTGTTTATCCTTTTGACGCCCTCATAAAAAGGCGCGTTTTATGGTTTGACGCCGTTCGGTGCAGGCGTGAATTTGTGAATTTATGAATTTCCTTCCCTACATGCTCTGATGAACTTAAGTGCTATTATTTCATTGGAATTTTATTTTATTTAGCACTTATGATCATGTCATGCTTTGAATTGAGGATTATTTATATTGAAATTATGGGAGGGCTAATGAACTTTCAAGTGCAGAAGATTACAGGTTTCGAGATATCCGGATTAATGTGGAAGTGACATCATGTTGTTCTTGTTGTAAGCATTATTACTATATGGTATTCTATGCTATTATAGTATATCAAGGACCTTGTGGTTCTGATGAATCTGGAATTTGAGTTCCCCTTCATCAAAAACAGTGATAGTTCCAGAAAGTCTTGATCACACGGATAGGCCGTTGAGTCGTTGAAGGTCTGGGACGATGGTTCCACTTTCTGATTTGATGCGTGGATAAACAGGCTTCGGCTTAGTGTCAGCTCAGAGATCTGGATTCTTGACCAAATCTAGATGGCTTAACAATATTATCCTTGATTATTTTCTATCTTTTAGTTTGTTTTATCTTTTTTTTTAGCCCAGCATGCATCATGTAGGACTTTGAGCTTCATGCTGAAAATCTTCATATTATGGCAGTAATGAAGGTCACTCGCTCTTAATTGAGTTGACATGAGATATTCCATTCCAAATTGAGTACTTTATTCTCTTTGAAGCCGCTTAGGCTGATTACTTGAAAATGTCCCTTTGCTGGGTCTCCATCTCAATTCCTTTATTTTTCCCACAAATACACCTTGGTTGTAGCACGTCCACGTTGGCTGGTAACCGCTCTCCAATGGTGTCTCCTTATCGTGCCATGCGCACATTTTATTGGTTTTTAGTTTAGTCTCCTTTATCCAGCAAATCGATGCTTCCTTGGAATCACTCGGAGTTGTTTCACTTTGAATCTTGGAAAGATTTCCAATGCTTAGTGTCTGAGGCGTGTCACATCACACCTTGGCATCTACTTATCAGTTCGCTCCACTTCATTCCGTTTGTTGCACTTTCACTCCATTTCGTCTCACTCCCTTGCAAAGCAGACGCCAAGGCGGGGCAGCTGTAGACACGCCAAAATTGACGCTATGTTGATCAAATCTCATGTCACTATGTTGACGCCCCAAAGTGAACTTCAATACATTCATAATATGAATTTTTTTTATTTTTGTGTGTTTTTGATTTGATCTTTGCATTTTTGTGATTCGCGACCTGAAGAGGGGCGTGTTTTAAAAAGTGACCTTATCTAGGGCGTGTTAAAAAGAAAGGACGACCAAATGTCAGGGCGTCAATTCCTGGTATTATCCGGTTTCAAAATAAGTTCAAATTATTGATTAACGTCCTTCCTCAGGGCGTGTTTTCAAGTAACGCTTTCATCTCAGGCATTTTCTCATAATTTTCAAATAAAGTAGTTTTATTGCCAAATTTAATCCAAAGAAGTGACGCCCTTGATCATGGTCATGTTTTTGAGTAACGTCTTGATGTAGGTCGTCAATTTGTGATTTGACGCCCTTCTGAAGGTCGTGTCTCCCCTTTTCGTGTCCTGCTTAAACTCGTCTTTCCTGGGGAGTTCCTTGCCTCCAATGGTCTCCTTACTCGAATTGGAACTAGAGTCCTGCCTCTTTTGATCATTGCCCGTTCTTATCCTTCCGAATCTGAGGTTATCTTGGATCTGGAACCCTATATAGGGATGTCTTGATCAACCTCGCGCGGGGTTGGCAGGGTTAGGTTGGCAGGTTGCAAGAGCAGGCTATCGAGATCAGAATTTTTTTATGCATAGACGCTGAAGCTCTCTGTTTCCATCTTCTTCCTGTCAACAGCATCGACTTCGGTTACCTTTACTGTCATCAGGGATAGCAGGGTTTTTCTTGCTTATCTAGCTGTTGTTTTTCCGTCGATCATCATACGTTTTTCTCTTTTTTGCATTAGTTTCATCATTCTTCTCCTTCCCTAACTCTTTAGGGGTTTTAAAACAAAAAAAAGGTGCACATGTGTTGTTCTCTATTCATCATCATATCATATACTTGGGATTGATACTACATTCACTTGGCTGATCCACTTCTTTTGTTTGTTTATTTTATCTTTTTTTTTGCAAGGGTAATCAATAAAGAAAAACCCCCTTCATCGGCCGGCCGATTGAAGGAGGAGGAGGAATTCCCAATCCATCCCGCGTTCTATTTTCCCCAGGTATTCATGATCTTCTTTGTTTCTTCTTGAGGTAACC